>JAFBJS010003177.1:0-35697 GCA_016785265.1 Paraplagusia blochii | reverse complement strand
TGTATAAGAGACAGGCGCTATGGGGAGGGGGTTTCAGAGCAGGTGACTTTTATAGTATCATACCTTTATACTGATGATATTCAACCGTGTTTTATCTACCTATTTATATTCTACTAACCTACTTATCTACTAACATCCAATGATCACAGGTTTTACATACTTCAGTTCCACCTATGTTTGTCTATTGTTGTTTGTATTTATTGTATTTATCATGACAGACAGACAGACAGACAGACAGACAGACAGACAGACAGACAGACAGACAGACAGACAGACAGACAGATAGATAGATAGATAGATAGATAGATAGATAGATAGATAGATAGAACTTTATTAATCCTTCAGGAGTATCCTTCAAGAAGTTATGGAATTTTAGTGTGTATAGCTGCTGGAACCATAATTTTCTCATTCTGAATTCCCCTTGTTTCTTTCGTCAGACTAAAAAAGTTTGTGTACTCCTCTCTGTGTCTCCAGGCTACGCGGGCCATTGGGGCCATCAGTTTGGTGACGGCGGCAGCCAGCGCCTTCTCAGTCCTGGGACTGATAAACACCCGCTCCAGAAACAGGCCTTTCTAACAACCGACAAGTTTTTTTTTTACCTAATTGGGAATATTTGTTAAAATAAATGACAATAAAGTGCAAATGAAAATTAATTGTGTTCTGTAAATACTTTCAATTTCGGACTGTAGCGCTCATAAATTCCACGAAACACCGGTTTGTATTTAATCACACGTCGAGGTTTGACTTAGTTCTGCGGGTTGCCTGGTCAATAACAGTAGATTGTTTAGTTTGTTTTCGGCCAGTAGATGGCGGTAATCTCATCCGCTCAACGGAAGCAGCGCAGTAAATAGTGTGACGTACTTCCGTCTCAAGAGGCAGCGACACACGTGTGGATCTTTAATGGACTTGTTTCATAGTCAGTAACTACCGAGAAGAGATTATAACTCCGTTTCAGGTTCACTGCAACACATAACAACCGCAAAAATGGGGAAGAAACTCAAAGTCGGAAAAACCAGAAAAGACAAATTCTACCATTTGGCCAAGGAAACAGGTACGGTACCACTTCTTTACAGTAACCTCATTAGCTGTAGCTTCTTGCTCTGTGACGCTCTCAAACCTGCCTTGTTTTTTAGGTTATCGCTCGCGTTCCTCCTTCAAACTCATTCAGCTCAACCGTAAATATCAGTTTTTGCAAAAAGCCAGAGCTGTGGTGGATCTGTGTGCTGCCCCGGGTGGATGGTGAGCTGCCTGTCAACTCACCATAAACACACTGTATTACTGAATATAAATGCACGAAAATGGTCAAAGAAATTGTTTTAGTAAAAGTGCTGTGAAGTGCAGAATTTGTTTGTGCATACTGTATATATATTTGATTTGTGTTTTTTTTCTGTAGTTTTTGAAAGTCTAATGTAACTCAGTTGCATTTTGGATGCACTTTTGAGGAATTCGTTTTCCTGTCAAAGCTGAAATCACGTTCTACACGGCTTCAGTACCACATGATGAAAAAAAGAAAATCATTGGAATCTTGTTTAAAAACATTGGAAACGCTGGATAAACCATTACACCATCCCATATCATTCGTTTAAATCTATTGTTTGTTGTTACTCGTTTTACGATTTAGTACCTTGTTGCTTCTGTGTTACTTTGCAAAACAAATGAAAGTATATGGTGTCTGCAGGTTACAGGTGGCATCAAAATTTATGCCTGTTTCAAGTCTCATCATTGGTGAGTGTTCCGCTGTACTGTTTTAATCAGAGCTGTGGGTTTTGAGGGTTTTTTTTAAAGTAGATTTTAAAGTATTAATTTTCATATCTTGCTCATATTTTGTTTTGCACAAATCCATTACAGTTGAATCTCTGTCTATTGTATTTCTTGAATATTCTTTGCAATTATTGCGTATGTAATTTTAGCTATTTATTTCTCCTTTTTATGGAACAAAGTAAACTTTTTCAACTTTTGGACTTATTTGATTTAAATCAAATGGCAGCCAGTTATTTGGAAGATGATGAAAATAAACATGTTGATGACTGTGACCTTCACTCAGGTGTTGATCTGGTGCCCATCAAGCCAATTCCTAATGTTGTGACGCTGCAGGAAGACATCACTACCGATAAATGCAGACAGGTAAGAGGAAAATCTATCACTATCAGTGGTGGGTTGACATTTCTTGTTAGAACAATCAAAATAATACCACACAGGGCGACTCAGTTCAGGACAATACATAAAAGAAGTGTTAATTCTAATCAAATATCAAAGCCCAAATAAACAAATGCACTTGTAATAACCGACCAAAAAAGAACTTAAATTTGCCAGGTGAAAATCATCTGTACTGTTTTTAGGCTTTAAGAAAGGAGCTGCAGACATGGAAGGTGGATGTAGTGTTGAATGATGGAGCACCAAACGTGGGAGCCAACTGGCAACATGACGCCTTCACCCAAGGTGAGTGCAGCTGCAACAAATGTTTCCTCTTACACAAACCGCAGTAGGTGCAAAAATATGAGCATAAAATTTGATCACAAATTCACTTGTTGAGTTGGTAGAATTTTTGGTAAAAATCAATTTTTGTGTCTCTCCTCCAGCTCACCTCTGCCTCATGGCACTTAAACTGGCCTGTGAGTTTTTAAACAAAGGTGGAACCTTCATCACAAAGGTCTTCCGATCAAAAGACTATCAGCCACTGCTCTGGATCTTCCAGCAGTTCTTCAAGAAGGTTCAGGCCACCAAGCCACAGGCCTCCAGGAATGAGTCTGCTGAAATCTTTGTGGTTTGTCAGGGTCAGCATCAGACATTTTGGCCCATATTGAGTCACTGTTTTATCGATCACATCTAAATTAACTTCTCTTTCATTCCCTGCCAGGTTATCTTGCTCCAGATAAAATTGATGCAAAATTCTTTGACCCCAAACATGCCTTTAAAGAAGTGGATGTTCAGGCAAAAACCATTAAAGATCTCATTCCTGTCAAGAAGGCAAAGGTGCGAACAGGACATGTGTGGAGTTAAAATAGGATTTATTTTAAAATCAATAAGTGTATTTCACGTTCTTGCCCATAAACCTTACAGCATTGACCAGACGTTTTCTTCCGTTGTAGGCGGAAGGATACGCTGATGGTGATCTGACCCTTTACCACAGCTTCACACTGACTGACTTTCTAAAAGCTGAAAATCCTGTAGACTTCCTTGACAAAGCCAGTGCGGTAAGATACATGTCCACTATTTAACCTTCTCAGATGGTCATCCAAACAAGGTGTCAATGTGTCCTTTTTCTTGTTTTTTCTATGTCAGGTCCATTATTAATATTACTATGCTCTAACATAAGTTGTCTGTGTGGATTTGACAACTTTCAGCGATTGAGCCTAAAATCTTTATTCTCTCTAGATCACACTTGACAGCCCAGAGCTGCTGTCTCATTCATCCACCAGTCTTGAGATTAAGGAGTGTTGTCGTGACATCAAAGTCTTGGGCCGTAAAGAACTTCGGTGAGAAGTTTCTCTCTAGTCTAGAGCCAAACTTTATTTCATAAATGCTACTAGATGGTGACAAAGTACAGTCACAGTTTAATCCTGTTTAGTAAAACCGGGGCCTTTTTTCACTTCCTCATCAACAGCCTGTTGTTGAACTGGAGATCCAAACTGCGCAGATATATGGCCAAGAAGTTGAAGCAGGCCAAACAGCAGGACCAGGAGATCAAGTAAATCCCTTTTTAAAATGAATTCACATCAAATCCTCCAATGTGGACAGTTTTATGTCCACTCCCATATGTTGTACCACGTCTAAGGCATCACCTTTTTCTCTTTTAGATTAAGTTCAGATGAAGCAGAGAGTAATTCAGAGGATGAGGCAGAAAAGACAACAAAAAAGGATCAGCAACAGCAAGAGGACGATGAAGAAGACGATGAAGATGACAAGGAGGAAGAGGAAGAAATGGTTAAGAAATTGGCAGAGTTGAAAGCTGAGGAGGTGGCTGAGCTAAAAAGGTAGATGACGCTTTCCTGTACCCTTTCAGTCTTTAACTTGTTGCGTTATCAGTAGGTTTTACATAGAAGAGAAGGAAAAAAACCTAAACCCCTTATTTAATCTAAAGTCATCTCATCTGTCCTTCAGGAAGAAGAGGAAGCTGTTAAAGGATCGTAGGAAGCAGAGGGAGAGGGTGGAGATGAAGATGGATCTGCCTGGCGTCTCCATCGCTGACACCAATGATTGTTCCCTCTTCTCACTCGCCACTATCAAGAAACGAAATGTAATGATCTCGAGTCATGCATGATGACAGGACAGCTTGAACGTGTAGACTTGGAATAATTTGACGCTGATAATGTTGTGTCTTGTTTAATATTTTACAACTGTTTATGCTAAGATTTACTATGATTAACATTTCAGACATCTTCAGGAGAAAGTAGATCAATCACAAATAACCTCCAACTTTTATTTTGTTGTTTCCATTAGGTGCTTAACGACTTATCCAAAGGCGACATGCAAGCTGCAGAAAACCTCGGGGATGATGACATTGAAGTCTCAGAGGAAGAGGCTGATGAAGAGGATAAAATGTCCCTGGCTTCTGATTTGGATGAAGAGGATATGGCTGAGGTGGAAGAGAGACAAAAGGACCTGGAGAAGAAGACGGGAAAGAAGAAGAAGTTAGTAGTATTTAAAAGTCTAGGTTCTGTCCTGCTCACTCTCTTTAGACAGTCGACCATTGCATAAAACAGTCAATAGATGGACTAATGTTATGACCATTAATCAGTGGGAGCCTTATTAAATCCGTTTGATAACACAAAAATTCTATTAATCTCCTTTATTAATAAAGAAAAAACGGCACTTCCAGATAAATGGTATCTGTAGTAAAAGGATGTTTTCTTTGTAGGGTAAAATTTGCAGAAGAAGATGAAGATAAAGTCCAAGACAATAGTCTGCTGGTGGAGCTGGAGGACAGGGATGAAAAGAAAGAACAAGAGACAAACCTGTGGTTCAGCAAGGTTGGTCTTTTTTCCACTGACTGTCTTATCGTTAACACCGACAGCGCATTTTATTGGACATCACTACAGCGTCCTCTTGTGGCTTGTCACATGTATCGGCTCTGACTTTTCTTGAACAGGGCATCTTTTCAGAGATTGGTCTGGAAGGTGACGCAGAGAGTGAACTCCAACAGACTGAGTTCCTCAAAAGCAGAAAGACAGGTAACCATGTCCTTTTATTCATATAAAATATGAAGTACACTTTTAGTCATGGGTACTTTATTAACTTTTGGTGTCATAATTACAACATAGGATTTGATACAATTTGAATTGTCTGATTTTGATCTTTTCTTGGTCCTTCAAAGGTAAAAAAAGAAAAGCTCAGGAGGATGAAGTAATAGAGGAAGAAGAGGAGGAGGAAGACCAGGAGCAAGAACCTGTTGACACAAAGAAGGAAAAGGCAGGACCTTCACAGGAAGCTCAAGAGGAGAGTGACAGCGACTCGGATGACAGCAGTGACGACGAGAAGTAAAATGGACATTGTTTTTATTTACGTAATTTTTGTACACAATTTGAAATATCAAATGTGTTAGCAGTTAATGTTGTCCTGCTAAATTTTAAGTGAACTGTCCAATTTTTTTCCTCAGGGAGATCAGCAGGATGAAGAAGGCGAAAGACTTAAATGGAACCATAGGAGAGGCAGACGAGGAGGAACTCAAGGTTGTTCCTGTGGAGAGCACCAGTGAGTTATTAATATTGATCACCTTTTTTTTTTTTTTTTATTGCTCGCATACTGATTGAAAATTCAGATTAATTAAACAAATTGTACTTGGTTTGTGGTCCACAGGTAAGAAAGCCAGAATCCTGGATGCAGAAGGTCTGGCTCTGGGCTGTCAAATTGCTACTTCCAAGAAGAGAGCCAGAGACTTGATAGATGACTCCTTTCATAGGTCTGTTAGGAATGTAAAAGAGGAAGAATCCACTCCGAGCTGAGCACATCCTGACAACATCCTGTGTTCTCCTGCAGGTTTGCCAGTTCTGATCAGCCATGGGAAGTACCCGAGTGGTTCCTCAGTGATGAACGAAAACACAGAAAGAAGCCAATCGAACAGTCTAAAGAGATGGTCGAGGAATACAAACAAAAATGGAAGGAAATTGATGCCCGACCAATCAAACGTGTAGCTGAAGCCAAGGCCAGGAAGAAGAGGAGGGTAAGTTTAGGATGGAATGACTTAAAAAAAAACTGTTACTTTGGAATTTGAAGAAAAGTCTGCCTTATTGTAATTCAATTCTATTCAATTCATGAATTTCCCTGCTACTGCTTTAGATGCTGAAAAAGATGGAGCAAGCCAAGAAGAAAGCCGAGGCAGTGGTGAACACAGTGGACATCTCTGAAAGAGAGAAGGTGGCCCAGCTGAAGAGGTAAGAATGTAATACTGTGTGAGTGTAATATACTCCACAATTATCAATGTTACTGTTTTGTGATTTTTTTTCTTATTCTTAATAAACATTTTTGACATTCTGTTTTTGTCAGTATTTATAAGAAAGCTGGCCTGGGGAAGGAGAAGAAAGAAGTGACATACGTTGTTTCAAAGAGAGGAGTTGGGAAGAAGGTGAGACGGCCTCCTGGAGTCAAGGGAGTTTTCAAAGTAGTGGACAGTCGAATGAAGAAGGACACACGGGGAATACAGAGAAAAGAGCAACGAGCCAAAGGGGGCAAAGGAAAAGGAGGCAAGGGCAAAGGAAGACCATCAAAGGGAGGCAAAGGAGGAATGAGGAGTGGAAAAGGTGGCAAAAGAAAATGAGTCAAAACACCTAACTTTCTTCTGTAGTTAAATTTTGTCCCGTTTTATCCGTATTTCTCTGTGTTGGTCATGGTTTGAGCTCTTGGACAGAGACCAAGATAAAAATTATTCAAAAAAAAACTTTCCCACAGGGGTTCTTGAAACTCAGGTCAGAATGTAACAAAACAAGTTAATGTCTTTTTGAAGATACAGGGGTTTTATACTGCAACAGAGTTAAACTCAGTCTCCAACACACCAGTAAATATGTTCTCATTGAATTTTGTAAATATCAAAAACATATTTCAATAAATAATTTTGTTTGAAATTGTTTTGTGACTTCCAATTTCATAAGGGTACTAAGACAAACTGAAATAGTTGCAATGCAATAAAAGAATAACAAGTCATTAAGTCAGTAACATCAATCTCTACCTGTTGTCATGTTTCTAGTGTTAAGGTGCTTGGACATAAATTTGCATGATTGTGTTAAAGGACAAATCTATCATCTTGCATGGACAATTTGCTGACATCTACAAGCCCAAAGAAATTATATTTATCATTTCCTTTTAGGATTGGATCAATACTAACATGACAAGACAACTTATTAATATAAATTAAAAATAAATTTAAATGAAATAAAGATGTCATTATGATGATAATATTGAATTTTACCAAAACGAATGAAATGCTTTTTTCATTTGTGGGTATTTTGCTCAAGTGTTATTATATGATAAGAATTTAGTAGAAATAAATTATAATAGACTATTGAATCATGGAGGTGGTTGGAGTTGAAGATGCGCAGGACATGGTGAGATGGAAATTGTTGACTCGCTGTGGCAACCCCTGAAAAACGGAAAAAGCCGAAAGGAGAAGAAGATAATATACTACTGAATTTTACCAAGACCATTGAAACAACGTTTCTTCCTGAAACCAATATGCAAAAAAGAAGCTCGTGAAATGACTCAATTCCCCGTGAACATTTGCGCGTACTTTCCTCAAGAGTTAACATATGATATTTAAAAATAAATATAATGTTGAATTTAAACAGAACTATTGAAACACAACGTTTACACCTGAAACCAATCTCGTGGAACGACACAACTTCCCATGAACCCTTGCGCGGTGCGCATATTTTCATTTCATTAATTCATTATATTTTTAAATACATAATACAATAATGGTAATATAATATTGAATTAAACCAAAACTATTGAAACACAATATTTATACCTGAAACCAATCTGCAAAAAAAGAAGCTTGTTGAATGACACAATTTCCCATGAACCCTTGCGTGGTAGGCGTATTTTCCGCAAGTGTTAATTCATTATATTTTTAAATACATAATACAATAATGGTAATATAATATTGAATTAAACCAAAACAATCGAAACACAATGTCTTTACCTGAAACCTATCAGCAAAAAAAGAAGCTCGTAGACCGCGATATTTCCCGTGAGCCTTTGTGTGTGTGCGCGTATTTTCCGTTTGTCAGACTCTCCTGTCAGACGTTGTTGTCGTAAGCGCTTTCTTCTATAGTTTTGTTCACTCAGATTGTCAGTCGAAAGTGAAACTTTGTCGTTACAACAAGGAGCCGACTTGTATTTTCTGACAGTTAATATCTTCTACTGAATTGAATTCTACATGTATTAATTCGCGTTAAGTTAGCTACAGGGATAGCTTGGTGCCAAGCTGCGCGTTCACCCAGACGTCTGAGCAAATCTCTCCTTTGGCCGCAGGATGCTCCTGTTTGTGCCGCTGTTCGTTCTTTTGGCTGTGGTGGCCTCCGATCAGAGAATGAAGGAAGGCTGGGTAGACCCGTACAACATGGCCGAATACGACGCAAGCTCAAAATCAATGAAAAAGTCAGTCGAGGTAGGAACAATCTGATCCTTGTCTTTGGTCACTCAGTTCTGACTAAACTTTGAGATTTAAAGAATGTACCGCTGTAATAGATACACGTCTGTTGTTATCGCGGCCTCGCCTCTTAGAATATATTTTCTTGCATATGTTATGGTTACCCAACATTGCATCATAGTTACTCTTATGCAGTTTTTCAAGAACAGGTTGTGCTGCTCTTATCAACTTTTTTTAAAGTGAACTATGTACACCTGAAGTAGACCTACGTTGTGTTCAATGTCTAACACCAGAAATTAGACGGTGCCTTCACATGTATTCAGTGTTCACTGTATCTGTATATCCTTCACTTGAGAACAGGACATCATGGTTATCAAAAGAAAGGCTGCAAAAACGCCTTCTATAATGCTGTTCAAATGTATCTTTCATCAACAGTTACAGGCCACCTTTGCTAATCACCTTTGTCTGTTTTGTGTCTTTTCTGCCTTGTAGCCTGCTCACTATGACGTGGTTTCAACCAAAAGAAGAGAGTTCACACAGGATTCCACCCAGGCTGAGTTAACACAGTGCAACAGTAATGTCCAAGAGCTGACGTCACAGGTGGGTTATTTGGTTATGTATGTATGTACTGTATGTATCAGAATTATTTATCTTAACACAACATTTGATCAAGTGAGGGTTTTACGTAATACTAGCAGGTCAGTATGTTACATAAAAAATTTAAAAAACATAAAACAGCAGAATAAACTTTAATATGTGTTTTTTTTTATCAGATTGAAGAACACAAGAAGAAGATCAAGGTTTTGTCCCAACAACCCACCTGTAATCCGGTCTTTAAGAGATTTCTCACCAGGCTTTTAAAGGACATACAAAGAGTTGGTTTAGTAGGTGGTCATTTTATTATCTATAGCACCGTTCCAACCTTCCTGTGAGCCTTCCACAGGAAGGCTCACATGTGATTTGGGTGGGGCCAGCTGCCTCTGCGACCCGGCAACGGACAATTAGAAGGAGATTAATGTTTAGTTTATAGTAAAATAGAAAACAACTATGAACTATCTAGGAAAATTAACTTACCGTAATTTCTTTTTTTTTTCCTTTTCAGCCCAGAGACTCCAAAGAAGAATTTTATGATGCTAAAATCAAAATTAATGAACAAGCCCTTACAGAAATCCAGGTGCTCCTGAAAGGGGAAGAAAACTGGACAACTGGAGCTCTGGACGATGCAATCAGTCAGATATTGGTTGACCTGAGACAGCACAACCATGAGGCCTGGAGATGGCGCTTTGAGGACAGCTTTGGAATTGAGCTTGACACATTACTGAAAGTGAGCTCTTCCATTCTGAAACATAGTAGCCTATTGGTGTTTTTGATTGTCCCCTTTATTATTATTATTATTATTATTATTATTAATTATAATAATAATAATGTAGTATAGAGGTCTATTCTGTCCAGTCTAATGAACCCCCCTCCCCTCTTGTTTTCCAGATAGTGTCATGTGTTCTGCTGATAGTGGCCATTATATGCACTCAGATGTGGTCAACTGTGTCCTGGTTTGTGCAATTCAGACGGATGTTTGCCATCTGCTTTTTTGTCAGCATCGTCTGGAACTGGTGTTATCTGTACAAGGTGAGGAACACATCAACTCTTGAGACAATATTCATAAAAAAAAAAAAAAAAAAATTAAAACGTATATGTATGTAATAATATGAAAATTTTGTATTAGGTTGCCTTTGCTGAGCACCAAAATAACATAGTGAAAATGGATAGTGTCAATGCAAAATGTACCGGAGTGATGAAAATTGACTGGAGTGACAGTCTCACAGGTACGCCACTTTTTCCTGATCTTCTCGATACAATGACCGATGTCCAAACCTTCACTGCTCACACTAATTAGTTGTGCTAATCCATTTATGTGAATTGTTTGTAATGAAATATGTTAATGTTAGATTTTATGAATGTATTTTTATTTTTTTTTTGGGAAGAGTGGTTAAGAAGGACGTGGACCCTTCAAGATGACCCTTGTAAGAAATACTATGAAGTCCTCGTGGTCAACCCAATTCTTTTGGTACCTCCAACAAAGGTAGGCAATTGTGATGTAATGATGTTTTTTTCTCTGTTCGTTAAACTACAGTTTAGTTGCTGTTTTCAGTTACTGTTTTAACACATTTCTTATTAAACCATATATGTACAACTCAAATTTAGTTTGTTCTCTCATCTCTCTTTTTAGGCGATCTCAGTCACCATTACCACCTTCATCACTGAGCCTCTTAAACATTTGGGTCAGGGAATCAGTGAGTTCCTACAAGCCCTCCTCAAAGATCTTCCTGTTACACTACAGATTCCAGTTCTTCTCATTATTGTCCTATTCATTTTGGTGAGGAAATCCAAGATGTGCATGCTGTAATTTTCTGGAATTCTTTAAATTAAAAACAAAAAATATATTTGTGAAAGTCTTTGATTAAATATCTGTGAATTAATCAGAGACTTTCTTACTGCCCTGTGCTCAGTGAGTTCGATATTATCAGCCGTCCTTAATTATGATATATTGACTGCTTTCCTGCAGGTATTCACGTATGGAAGTGTTCAGGCAGCCTTCCAGCATGGGATCCTTGCTCCTTTCCGTCGTCACCAAGTCTATCCACCTCTGCAAGACCCAGGGCAGCACCCAGGGCAGCATCAGCCTCAGCTTCAGAGGATTCAGGACATTCAGGCGTTGGAGAATGATCAACAGCAGGAGCCAAGGCGGCATGACAATGTTGAAAGGTTAGATAGGAACCAGGTTCATCAGCAAAATCCCTGCAGACCTAGGAAGAAGCAGTTGGTGAAGACCTTGGTTGCTGCTGACCCTCCCAACAGTGAGAATGACACTGACTCTGAGCAGAAAGAATCAAGTGAAGAATTAGAGCAAAATGTGTCTTTTAATACTGTATCAAATCAACAAGGACAAAAAGAGGAGTTATCCAAATCAACTGAGGGCAGTGTTGCTGCAGCCCAAAACACTAAACCCTCCCACTTAGACTCTTCATTACAGTCAAAGGCAAAACCTGAAAACAGGTCTGAATCCAACATGGGAGACTTCGCGCTCAGACCTCAACAGACAGAAAAACAAGAGAGAACAGATGAACAGGTGAGCCTTTTCAAATGACATTTAAGTTGATTCCAAGAACTTTCTCTTACAAAGCACTTGCAAGTGCTCCTTGACCTTCTCATTTTTATGCTTTGGCATTGTCCATACCAGTGGTTATTAACCTGGATTCTATCTTTTAGTCGTCTTATTTCTACCTTGTACAGCAAGTTGTATGTTAAAAGTGTTTGCTTATTTACATCCTTTAACTTTCTTTTCAGACCAGAGTTTACAATATCTTTGGTTTATTGAGTATAACATCAATTAAATATTCCAAAACATTTGTTAATTTAAGGTGCAAACATAAAGTGTTCAGTTGTTTTGAAGTGAATGACCAAGTTAAACACATTATACATACTTGATTTTTGTTTGTGAAATTATTTCAAAGGAGAAAACAATCCACTGAGTAGACTGAGTAGACTGATGCGCAGTGTCTGGTCCTAGTGCATAATTCAGTGCAACAAAGTATTTGCGTTAGAGTGAATGCTTTTAGATTTATTTCTTTTTATTTTAGCATCTTCTTCTTCTTCCTGCAGGACTCAGAGAAACTTGACTCCTCTGATTCTGTTTCATTTGGTCTTCCAGTTCAGGAGGTGGGTTCTGGCCAAGTAGATTAAACTACAATAACACACACACAAAAGTTTCCACAAAAAAATCTATTTCATGCTGCATTTCAATCAAGCAAACGTTTTACACAAGACACCTGCCTACTATTGTTTTAACTTCAGATAAAACTGTCAAGGTTCAACCTAGGGAGAGTGGCTTTCGACATAAAGTTATTGTCCTCAGTTTTCAAGAAGTAGCAATACATTACACATTTCTTTTTTTTTTTTGTTCATTGTAGTTCATAGATGCTACTTAAACTGTTTGTGAGTGACAAGTGACAGCATGCCACACCAGGTTTCCTAAAGGCATGATAGGAAGCCCTGTCTGAGTCCATTGTATTACTACTGCTCTTGCACATAGTTAGTAAATACGATGCATCACTAACATTTGGGGAAATGTCAGTGTTGTTCAATCAATGAGTGCTGTTGCACAGATGTAGAACCTTCCTCTTGACACTGAATTTTGGCCGGCAACAGAAGATTCTTTTGTATCTCAAGCAAATGGGGAAAAAAATGAAACAATATGCAAAATAATCTTATGAAGGGAATTCAGAGATTCACAGATCTTATTGTGCAATCAATGAATATTTAAGTTGTTGAAAATTTACCTGGATTTAACTATTGCATTCATTTCAAATTAACGCTGAATCATTTTCTTTTACACCTACCTCTCTTAAATGTCAATTTATTTCAGCTGATTATAATTTTAAATGGGACAAAACAAATCAGAATAAAATAAAAATATTCCACTATGAAATTATTTTGCTACGGAATCCTCTCTTGACAACTTTGCACTCTCTAGCAATTATACTTATTTAGATTTTTGGTTCCAATGACTGTTTTTTTATTTCGTTTTTGATTTGTGATTTGTTACACAGATTCTACTACACTGTTGTACATTTATAAAAAAATATATTCTTTAAAATAATAAAACATTTTAAAGTTTACATTTTTGTTTTGTAATACATAAGTTATTCCAAGCAGACATAAAGACAAAAATGCATCACACATGTGCTTCAGATAGAGTTGCCTGTGATTATACACTTGGCCAGTAGGTGGTGTCGTGCGCATATGAACCTTAGAAAAATTAACCCTTTCTCGAACCAACTGGCTCAAGTGGTTCAATGCCTCATGATGCTTAATTTCACCATCAATACTCAGTGGGTTTTGCAAAATATAAAGTTTCGGTTTCGTCACATTTTCATTCTTACCTTTGAAAATGTACGCAGCTGCGGATCAGCCAATTAGGAGGCGAAAAAACTCTAGTACTATCCACACTCTCCAAACCCTCAACTGACCGTAACTCTCCTCCAAAGCCAACATTCGACCAGAGCCTAAGGCAGAGGTGGGCAAACTTTTTGACTCGCGGGCCACAATGGGTCCCAAAATTGGACACAGGATGATGCAGCATTCGTTGAACTGAGATATAAGACGTGTAAAAGTCATGTATAAAATCTAAAATGCTCTATTTTAAATAGCCTTTCTGACATAATTTACTGTGGAATTGCACGCATTGCAGGGAAAGGATAATACAAATAAATTATTAAATAATTATTATTCAATTTGGACAAGGTTAGCGGGCCACATTGAAATGCTCAACGGGCCGCATCTGGCCCCCGGGCCTTAGTTTGCCCACGCCTGGCCTAAGGCGTTAACAGAGTTGTTAAACGTCACGGCAAAATCTGAACCACCTCCCGATAAAATCACGCGATACAACCGGGCAGCGAAGCTTCGGACGTCATCACTTTGGCTCCTCCCCTAAATAAAGCAAGTCTCCATACGCACTGCATATCTCGTAACATCACTACTACGGAGGATATTTTAAATGTTGTTGGTTATGACAGCCTAAACGACACAGACGTTTTAACATGGAATAACTGAAATATTTACACTAACAGGAGCCCCTGAGCTAAACTGTAGTTTAGTGGAACTATGTGAGTGTTCGTTGAAGAGTGAGTTCTTGTGAAGATAATGTTGAGAATTAACTCTTTAGTTAAACCTTGGGCTTAAACCCATGTAGACTTTCTAATGAATGCAGGTGGTGTGAACACAGCAGTCAACTGCAGTTTGAGACGGTCATAAGTTGTTCAATTCCATCTGTATAAAATACCAGCTTGTTCACTTTTACGTCTGTTTTTCACACTCTTTATTTTCAGATTTAGATATCACCATGAGCCCCCATCAATCAGTTTCTTGTGCAAAATCCAGTCATTGTTCATGATGGAAACAAACGACAAAACTAACCAACTTTCACAGTAAAAGAAATATTAAAGAAAAGTTATATGAAAGAAAGTATTGCCATCATTACTAAGAACGGACTGAAAAAAACCCCCAGAACATTACGTAAAACAGATGCTGAAACCAGCCTGGATAAATGGTGAGGGGTTGCGTCGGGAAGGGCATCCGGCATAAAACTTTGGCCAAATCAAAGATGCAAGCAGTGTTGGGCAAGTTACTTTAAAAAAGTAACTTATTACTTTACTAGTTACTGCTCTGAAAAAGCAACTAGTTACATTTCTAGTTACTAATCATTAAAGTAACCAATAAGTAGTTACTTTACTTTAAAAACACAAAAAGGTTTTGTGTTGTGTTCTGTAGCAACCATCATAATGAAATGTAGTGATAAATTAAAAACACAATAGATGTTTTTAACTTTAACTTAAAACACTTAACTGACATTTGGACAGGTATCTTTATTGTAACCTCAACTTGCCACTTGCTGTCGTCTTGCTTGTGGGTGTGTGCTGCTGTACCGCGTCAGGTGTGTGTGTTGTCAAGAATGGTTGAGCTCAGTATCCAAAAGTCATAACTTAAGCATTATAATAGGCGATTAATGAAGTTATATGAATGAAAAAATGTTCCCTTTGTAAGCTGAAAACAGAGGAGATATGTGGGTGACAGGTTATTAGGACACAGTGAGACATGCTGGGTAAAAAAACAACATGAGAACACGTCACAGCAACACGAAGAAGAGAAGTGAAAGAATGTCAACAATGGTTGAGCTCAGTATCCAAAAGTCAACTAAGCGATCATAGTGGGCGATATATTAAGATGTGATTCGTTTTTTATGATGAAATGTCTTCACATATGTATTTGTGTCTAATGAGAAAAAACAGTGGAATGATCAAATGACTATTGTTGTTTAAATGTGCTGATGGTTGTTTATCATTATAATAAGAAATATGAGAGAGGCATGGAACTGGTTGAGACACGCGAAAGTAATGGCGACGCAATTCGTGAGGCCTGAAGGAGGGGCGAGATCTGAAGGATGAACCCAGTGTGGCCTGCTGAGGGAAGGACCAATAAGCGATGGTAACGTAAAATGAAAGTGAAAGGGAGGGATAGAGGTGAGAAAAAGGTATAAATATGGGTGGAAGAGTCTGGAAAAGTTAGTTCGTGTATTGCCCAGTCCCCGGACAAAGGATGGACTCATTTCCCGGAATTAAGACCCTGCTCACCCTCTGAAGAAGAAGACCAGAAGAAAAGAAGAAGACCCTTAGGAAGAAGACTCTGAAGATGAAGACCAGAAGAAAAGAAGAAGACCCAGAAGAAGAAGACAAGAAGACCAGAAGAAGAAGACCAGAAGAAGAAGAAGAGGATTTCTATCTATCTATGAGGAATACCCTTGTTTTTCTTCAGACTGGAGAGAGATTGGACAACACCGACCAATCGGACACACTGTCTCCGTGGACGGGAGAAACCGTCCATTTGGACCACAGATAGTAACGAGTAACAAGCCCTTTTTACACAACAGTAACAATAACGGTGTTACTGAATGGGAAGAGTTAGAATGGTTTAGAGGCACGTGGTTCCTTCAAGATGATCCCTGCAAGAAATACCATGAAGTCCTCTTGGTCAACCCAATTCTTTTGGTACCTCCGATTAAGGTAGGTAACTGTGATGTGATGACATTTTGTTGGCTATACCTGAAACTTCAGTGTAGTTGGTGTCTCCCAATTACTCTTAATAACTTGTTATTAAACCATTTATGTATAATTGAAACCATTGATCTATAATCTCTCTTTTCAGGCAATCTTATTCACCATTACAACCTGCATCACTGAACCTCTAAAATGTTTGGGTCTAGGAATCAGTGAGTTCCTACGAGCCCTCTTCAAAGATCTTCCTCTTACACTACAGATTCCAGTTCTTCTCACTATTGTCCTGTCCAATTTGGTGAGGAAATCCAAGATGTTCACGCTATAATATTCTTGAATCGTAAAAAAAAAACTAAGGATAATCCCGTGGGAATAAAAAAAGTCCCATGTCTGTCTGTCTCTATCTATCTATCTATATCTATCTATCGCTCTATCTGTCTCTCTGTCTATCTGTCTCTCTCTGTCTCTATCTCCCTATCTATATCTCCATCTATCCATCTATCTATATCTGTGCAGATATAGATAGATGGATCCTGTTGGATGGTGAAAATTATCATTTAAACAGTGCCCATCATCTGATATCTATTGAAATAGGCAAATATTATCAATCTTTTTAATGAACACAGTATGAACTCATGCTGACACAACTGTGAGTGCGTTGAAATCTGATCTTGTAATATAAAATGACATATTATAAGTGATGATTTATTGACTGATTACGTGCAGGTATTCTTGTACGGAGCTGTTCAAGGAGCCTTCGAGTTTGGGATCCTGGCTCCTTTCTCCATTGCTCCACTGCAAGAAGCAGAGTAGCAGCAGCCTGAGCTTTAGAGGAGTCAGGACGGCATGGTGCTCTTGGTGCTCTCATGGTGCATCTTTAAAGAAAACACACACACAAAAGTTTCCATATTATTCCATAAAATCCATATCATGCTGTATTCAATTAAGAAATCTTTTTACATAAGAAGGCACCTGCCTACTACTTCTGTCACGGCTCAACCTAGTCCAAGTGTCTTTTTCTGTCTCTTTGTTGTTCGTTGTAGATACCAGTTAAACTGTTTGTGACTTACAAGTGACAGCACGCCACACCAGGTTTCCTCAAAGCATGATAGGGAGACCTGTCCAACTGAGTCCTTTGTATTAATGCTTAGACTGTTTTTATTTAAACATTTTAGTTAAAAATGATTGGTTACAAACTCAGTTGTAAAATATTTTTAAAATTATATTCATTAGAATACATTTTTGTGTTCAACGTACAGTTTTTTTTACTTTAGCACTTACTGTAATATTTTGATACATTTTATTTACATGAATTTACTGTAAACATTTCTTTTTATATTCAAAACTCAGTTTATCTGTTTGACTTAAAGGTAGGTTGTGAATATTTAATGAAGCAAACTTTATAAGTATGTTCTTAAGTTACTTTAAATGACGTTAATACTTAGTCATTCATTCATCTGTGATATGGAGCCTTTAAAATTTTAAAGTGACAATACACATTTTTTTATGATTTCACCCAGTGTTGTAATAGCTATGATTTACCCAGATAACTTATTGACAGTCCCTAAATCAAAGTCGTGTGAAGACGGCCAGAGACCAGTTCTTGCTTTAATAATACGCCATCCCTTGTCTCGCATTGAGCACCTGTGTGTTCGCCTCCTGATTGGCTGATCCGTAGCTGCGTGGTATCGCAGAAAAGTGCTGAAAAAACAGCGCCCTCTCCCTGTGGGCTGGGTGTTAAGCTAACGCTGCGTTACAAGCAGTTACATTACCGCGTTGACTTTTTGTTGATTAATATGGAGTTGTTGGTTTGATATCTGGAAAGGAGGAACTCTCAGTTAGGTGAATCAATTGTTTATGTAGCTTCCATTTCCTTTTAATCTGTCAGATTGGTTCAGTGTGGTGATGATCCAACATAAGGCAAAACATGTCTGCAATAACTAAGTTGTATTACCATTTTTGGACACCAATGGGATTACTTTCTTTTCTTTTTTTTACCCAAATTAATGTTTATTGTGTTTCAGCTCTAAAATGGTTCAAGACTCAGTGGCTAAAGAGAAACTGAGAGACGACCTCATGTACTACTCCATGAGTCCATATGAGAAGTATAGAGTCCTTGGAAAATGGGGGTTCAGATCTTGAACATTATCATGATCAATGAAAGATTCTGGTTGGCACCTCTGATGACGGGACATACAAATTACGGCACCAGTTAAAGAAACCAGCTCACAGCACCAAGTTTATACAAGTGTTTCTTCTCTATCCACAGTCACAGTCAGCACCAAAAATTGGGAGGAAAGAGGTTCCAGGCCAGGAAGTAAACAAAGCCGTTGGATGGTCGCTTTGTTTAATAACAAAGCACCAAAAACAAGAGGTCCAAACAGTAGAGGAGATGAAAACGACTGCAGAGGTTTTTAAGAAGATCCCATACAGAGTTAGCCTTCTGCACGTAAATTCAAGGATAGATTTCTTCTTCTCAATCTTCTTCTTTCCGATAGTTCTTCTAAACTTACAATTTTATACCTGTCCCAGGGGAGTGGTTTCTCAACTTTGTGGGTGTATATCACATATGGAATCTAATGGGAAGAAGGAGGTTGGGTTTTTAGTGACTAATCATATTATTTATATTGTGTATGCATGGTTAGTGACTAATCATATTATTTATATTGTCTACGCCATGCAGTGGTCGTCATGGCGCTGACAACGTGTTGTATGCAAACTGAGGTACCTGTTTACGTGGACGGGGACACGGCTGCGGACTCTTCGGATGAAGGGTTTCAGGATGGTTCGATCGACGGATGGTCCTCCTCGATACTCTGCGAGACCCCCATCTTGCTCTACAGTCACAAATACAATGTGATTGGTGCTCCGAGAAAGAAAAGAGCCTTTTACCTGTGCCGCAGTCAGATGCCTTCTCCCCGGAGTCTGAGTGCTGAGTGGCCTCTGCCCTACGAGGGTTGTGGAGCATGGGGGTATGTCTTCAAATACGAGCTGGGTGAACTATGGCTCTATCAAACGAATGAAGGAGAACGTATGATGGAATCCTACAACATAGTGAGAATGACCTCCAAGGACTGGGCGCTTTGAAGCTGTTGATGTCGCTTGTAAACGGTGAACCCGGTGAGCGTGTTCTTTTTGGTGAAGAGGAGATTCCTCTGAAAAAATGTCGGACAGAGGAGAAAGAGTCCCCTGTCACAGAGACGTCTGAGGAAAGGCCCAATGCATCTCCTCCCCCCTCTGAGGAAGCCGTTGTGGAGATAGGAGAAACCTGTTTGAAAGAGGAAAAAGAGGAGGAGGACAAGGAGGACGAAGAGGAGGAAGAGGAGGAAGAGGATGAGGAGGAGTACGAGGAGGAGGAAAAGGAGCAGAAGGAGGTGAAGAAGGAGGAGGAGAAGGAGAATCTTCCTCCTGCTCCAACCGCATGGTTGATTTTTAGGGACGACAAGCTGGCTGACGCCAAAATCCTTCTATCTGTCACTTGGCCGTCTGAGAAAACACACTTGGGTCAATGGAAGATGCGGGCCAGCCTGCGTTCTACGAACGGGTCGGATGCTCCAGATATATTTGTTTTGGAGAGATTTAACCCAGACTGCGGGTTATTTCGTACCATGTTGCTCATACCGGCCCTTCATTGGAAGGAAAAGATGTTGGAGGTAAGAAAGGACATTTCACTTCTTTTTCAATGTTGTCGTTGCTGGAGAGACATGGCAGTGAGAAAATCATTAAAGTTTTGAGACTCCACCCTCCCCCCGAACATTATGCTTCTGAACCACACCCACCAGCTACAAAAAAAAAGTATAAAAGAGTACGATCATACGGTTCACTCCAATCAAAGCAGAAAAAAAGAGAGAGAGAGATGGATCCTCAACTTGACTCAGATCCCGAGATGCCGGTCTGTTTGTCGGACGAGAGTGAGGACCGGCACGACGAGATTGACGGTTGGGTCTCTTCGTTATTCATCAACACCATCAAATCAGGGGTTTATCATCTAGTCAACCTGGTCATCAACAAGTATCGTTCCGAAGAGTGTTACGGATGTAAGATCAATCATCCCAGCCAGAGACAACACGAATGTTTGCAGATCCTGGAAGACAACTTTTTCAACGAGAATTATTACAGCATTTTGAAAAGACTCTTCACTCCTCGTTTCATTCCCTCCATTCAACGTCTATTGAGGGCTCGAAACATCAAAACGGACGATGACAGAGTCCGCATCGTCGCAGAGACTCTCCTACACGAGCTGAAATCGGCAAAGAAGATCATGGACTCCATCAGCGAGACGTACGACGAACTGGTGGGACAGGACGTGGTGAAAATCGGACAGTTGCGTTTGCTCACAGAGTGTTACAAGGGGGACTTTTTCTAAACATGTATTCCCAATGTATTCTTTTTTTTAAATATACAAAACATGTATTACAAGCGTGTACCTTGTGTTTTATAAAACATGTATTCCCATTATGTTTATATATTTTTCCTGTAATCATGTATTCTTTTTTTTTGAATATACGAAACACGTATTGCAAGCGTGTAACTTCTGTTTTATAAAGCATGTATTTTCAGTGTGTTTATATATTTTTTCTTGTAATCATGTATGACACTTTTTTTTTTAAATAAAAAATTTTTCTTTAAAAATTCTTTTCAAAGTTTTAAAGTTGGCTTTCTGCGAGGTGATAACGCAGACGGAGCCGGGTATTTGAAAAGGCAGGATGGCTGAGAAAAACCTCATGAAAAAAGCGTATTACGACCCAAGTCACCCCGGTAGTTTCGGAGGAGTAGAACGTCTTCGTCAGGGTGTAGAAGAAGAGGCGGGTCGACGCGTAGGCGCAGATGAGGTTAGAAATTTTTTAGCGGAGCAGGATGCTTATACCTTACACAAGCCGGTAAGAGTACATTTTAAGAGAAACAGAGTGTTTGTGACTAAACCGATGAAACAATTTCAAGCCGATCTGTGTGACATGCAGGCCTTGTCATCGCACAATGACGGTTACCGTTATTTACTGACCGTCATAGATGTATTTTCAAAAAAAGCCTACGCGCATGTCTTAAAGAAAAAGACGGGGGCCGAAGTGACGAAAGCTTTTGAGGCGGTGTTGACAGAGAGCGGAGTACCCGAAAAATTACAAACCGATGCGGGGAAAGAATTTTTCAACAAGAGTTTTCAAACACTGATGGAGAAACACGGTATAACGCATTTCTCCACGGCGAGCGATTTAAAGGCCTCGGTAGTGGAGAGGTTTAATCGTACATTAAAAACGAGAATGTGGAGATATTTTACGGCTCACAACACCAGACGCTACCTCGAGGTCTTACCCGATCTTATGGATGGTTACAATCGCAGCTATCATAAAAGTATTAAAATGGCCCCCGACGAGGTGTGCTCAGAGAACGCGGAGAGGGTGTTTCGCCACCTGTACGGGACGACCCCTGCGCGTCAAAAAATAAAGATGAAATTTAAGAAAGGGGATTTGGTGAGAATATCCAAGCTGAGAGGAAAGTTTGATAAAAAATACGAACAGAGCTTTATGGACGAACTGTTTGCGGTGACCCAAGGCATTCCTCGCACGCCTCCCAACTACAAGATTACGACGGGGAGCCCATCGAGGGTTCGTTTTACGAGGCCGAGCTGCAGAAAGTGAAAATGAGCGACGATAAAGAGTTTCACGTGGAGAAAATCCTGAAACGTCGTGTGGTCCGAGGAGAAAAACAAGTGTTTGTCAGGTGGAAAAATTGGCCAGAAAAGTTCAACAGTTGGGTGAGAGCCTCGGAGGTGAATGAGCTGTAAAAAAAAAATAAATAAATAAAACAAATAGTTAAATAGATAAAAAAAACCCTCCTTGCATCATTTGAAACAAGCGAGGGGTCGTTATGGATCACAGACTCTCCGAGGGTTTTTACGTTACCCTTCCTTCTAATGCCAGTAAAAAATTATTTCGAAACAACACCAGCAGCTGTTACACAGTGGATTTGGCCGAACCCATTGAACTGATCGGAGAATGGGTGGTGGGACTGTGTGAATTTATCTACCCGCGTACTTGGTATAATTTACCAGCAGACGCTGCCTTTGTAGAATTGAGACGAGCCGAGCAAGATAAAGATAGGCCCCTAACGGTGGTTTCAAAATTCAGTCGTGGAGGTCACTACAAGCACGTGTCAGATCTCCTGAAACAATTAGTGCCCGCTGTGCAAAAGTACGACCCCTCCTTCCACGCCTCTTTCAACGACATCAGCAAACGTCTCGAAGTGGACGGAGACGGTTCTTATCAAATCAAGACCCAACCTGGTGTGTCTTACATGCTGGGGTTAAAAGTGAACGAGTGGTGGAATCTGACGAAACGCTTCAGCCCCTACCCGTGCGATATAAACGCGGGTGTATATAACCTGTTTCTCTACACGGACATTGTTCAGTATCAGGCGGTGGGTGACAGCTACTCCCCGTTACTGGGCGTGGAGACCGCGAAAGGTAATTACGGGGACGTGGTGAGTGTCAGGCACAGCACGGTGCATTACTTACCCGTGTCTAAGAAATACATTAAAACCATCCACATTGAAATTAAAACGGATCGTGACAGGTTCGTAAACTTTGTTTACGGTAAAACCATCGTCAAACTGCACTTTAAGCCTGTTTGAAGGATGACCGGGCAACGTCACTTGCAAGATCCTCACCGCTTCGTAAAGTATTATGAAAGTCAGGTGGGAGGAGCTCTGCCTGGTTTTTCTGGCGCGCCGGTGATGTACGGCCGAGGCATAGGATCTCTCTTTTCACGGTTGTTTCGTTTCATATCTCCTCTATTCAAATTGGGGTTCGAGGTGGCCAAACCTCACCTTAAAACGGCCGCATCCAACATCACTACGGACGCAGTCAAAGCGGTGATAGATAAAATGAACGGTAAACAAGAGGGCTCCGGAGGGATTATGGTCTTGTCGCATAAAAAAAGGAAACGCCCTCCCGGTCAACGGCTTTCTACCCATAAAAATAAAAAACTCAGAGGAAAAAACAAATCAGTCAAGAGCGGCAGCGGAAAGAGAAAGAAGTCCCTCTCGAGCTCGGATATATTTAAAAAAAAAAATGTCTCTCTTACACCAGAAATCAAGTGAATGCACCCTGGCTGAACTGGATCTCTTTTCAGCACCCATGACGCAATTGTCTATAGAGGATAAAAAATATCAAGAATGCCAACCCCTGTCCGCGTTGAGCGACAACTCTCCCATCGAATTCTTCATCCCCGGAGACGGAGAAAAGTATCTGGATCTGAACGATACCTTGCTCCACCTCAGGGTGAAAATCATAATGAAGGACGGGGCCAACCTTGCTGCCGACGCAGCAGTAGGTCTCATCAATTATCCCCTCAACACAATTTTCAGCCAGTGCGACGTCATTCTAGGGGATAGATTGATTTCTCAATCCAGCGCCACCCACCCTTACAGAGCCATGATCGAAACTCTGCTCAACTATTCCGAAGACACGCTAAAGAGTCAGTTTAGCGCCGGTCTGTTTTACAAAGACACGGCGGGTAACGTTGATTCTATCGTCGTCAAAAACGGGCCAAACACAGGTCTGAATCAGAGAGCCCAGCACACGGCGTTGTCAAAAGAGGTCGACCTGCTGGGTCCGCTTCACGCCGACATATTTTTCTGCGAAAGGCTTTTGTTAAACTCTGTGGATTTGAGAATCAAACTGGTACGCAACAACGACGCCTTCTGCTTGATGGGGACCCGAGCCGTAGAATATACTCTAAAGATTACGTCCGCCTCCCTGTTTGTCAAAAAGGTTACCGTTTCGCCCGCCGTCAGGCTGGGACACGCAGCGGCCCTGATGAAAGGAAATGCCCTCTACCCACTATCACGCGTGGCTGTGAAAACCTACTCTATCCCCGAGAATTCCAAAATCTGCAACCTCGAGAACCTTTTTCTGGGAACCATACCTAAATACGTGGTCCTGGGCATGGTCCATCACGAAGCCTTCACGGGGAGGAGGGACCTGTCACCTTTTAATTTCTTACACAACAATGTAGAGTACCTGGCGCTCTGTCAGGACGGTCGACAGATTCCCGCTAAAGCCTTTCAACCCCAGTTTGATCAGGGAAATTCAGTCCGAGAGTTTTATCACTTGTTTTCCGCCACAGGCAGACACCTGAAAGATTTACCTCTGTGCATCGATCGTCGAGACTTTAACGAGGGGTACTCCCTGTTTGCGTTTAATCTCGAACCCACCGAGGACTCGGACGCTCTGACCCCCGTTTCCAATGGGAATTTGAGACTGGAGATGAGATTCAGGGTCCCCCTGCCTCAAACCACTACTCTCATTGTGTACGCCTGTTACGATTCCATTTTGGAGATTAATTCTAAAAGACAAGTATTGGTGGATTATTATTAAAAAAAAAAAAAAAAAAAAAAGGAAAGAAATGGACAACCTTCGATTGGAACGTCTTTTGCATCCTTTTCTGGGAAAAGCGTTCTGCGGGGTGTGGGCTTCTGACCAGCTTCCCTTATTGAATCGGGAATTTAAGACTCCCGCCTATTTCATCGTCAACACTCATCCCTCTCATCAGCCCGGAGAACACTGGTTAGCTCTGACTCTGGAAAGAGACTGCTCCTCTACCTTTTTTGACACTTATGGATTCCCACCGAACTTTGATCGTTACCCCTCCAGCATTCTGCGGTTCCTGGAAGACCGATCCAAGAAAATATTTTACCACCATTTCCAACTTCAACACCCGTTATCTACGGTCTGCGGGCAGCATTGTATTTTTTTCCTCTGTCACAAGGTGCGCGGCTTATCTTTTCAACAAATACTATCTCTGTATCATAACGATGTGCTTCAAAATGATTGTATGGTATCTGACTTTTTAAATCGACGTCTAAGATGTCCCACTCGGCCTTGTCTGAATTTTCATCAACGGGCATGCTCTTTACAAATGTTCAAAGAGATGTAACACAAATAAAAGTCGATAAACCACCACTCAAAAATCTGTTTGTTTTTATTTTTTTATTCTTCTTTATTTTTTAATATTCACATGCAAGTAAGAGTGTGTGTGTGTGTGTGTGTGTGTGTGTGTGTGTGTAAAAGTCAGTCTATAGGCGTCCAGGTAGAACGCTGTATCCTTTTCCTTTTTCGAGACGATTTACTCGTATCCTCTCCCTCCGTCCAGGAGAGGGCGGTCTCCTCTCCATAGGTGCCGGCTTCCCTATTCGATTTAACATATCTATACTGCTCGCGAGCTTGACGGTTACGAATGAAAGATAAGGGGATGTTATAGTCGGCCATCGTATGTAAAAAACTCATCCAGCCTTTCAGGAGGGTTGCGTTTTTGGAAGGGAGGGAAATCCTTTTAAATAAGTCAATCATATGCGATCCTTACACCGTATCTCCCTTATAAAGAAATTCTCCCCTCCTGGTCCATCCCCCTGCCCCTTCGGATATTTTCTCCATAATGTACCATACATTTTTATGGTCCCGAGTGGGTAGAGATTTTAATACTTCAACGACCATCTCATCCGTTTCAGGAGTTTCCAGGGTGTCTGGCTCATGCGGCTTCGTTTGGGAGGAGGAGGAGGATGGGGGATCTGTCGGCACGCTGCGTACGATCACCTGATGCTCTTCCTCTCGACCTTGTTTAGAGAGAGTGAGATATCTCCGTAGCAGAGTCTCGTATCGTTTGATTTTTTTCATAGGAGTTCAGTCTCGGGTCTTCTAATATGGCTTTCATTCCCTCGTCCAGATCATCTTTGGCCGTGTCTCTGACGGAGGGCTCCGAGGGTCGAGTCAGTTTTTGTAGTTGTTGTGATGAGACGAGAAACATTTTTTAAACATTTAACGCTTTTGAAATATTCCTCCTCTCAGGTTTCCCAAGATAGGCACGGCTGCGGACAGCAAAGGAAGAATAAACCCCCCGTCTGCTTCCTCAAAACTTGACATTTTCTGTTTAAGCCGGTTCTCTTATCGGCCAGCAGTCTGATGATTTTTTTCCGACGTTTCAATTTTTGATACTGAGAAGGCGATAGCGGAATGTTCCCCTTTAAAAGATTTAAAGCTATCTCACACAGGGCTTGAAGAAAGTCGGGGGAACCGTGCGCAATGATGTCCTTGCGCTTCCGAGGCGATGCCTTGTACAGCGCCTGCAGTAACACCGCATTCCTTTTTATACGCTGTGACATGGCGCCCTCACTTGGTTTTAGGCAGGTAGATGACAGGATACTGCCCCGGCAGCAGACCGCTCCGCACTCTGTATCGTTCTGGACACGAAGGCGTGAGCTCGAGGATTAAATACCCGTGGGGTTCGTCGGTGGCGTCTTGGAAACTTTCCGTGAAAAATCTTTTTTGAGAGGGAAAAATTTGACGAGCTAAAATATCAATCTGCAACTTATCTCTGGGGTTTTTAAACAGCACCACATAATTGAAGTTTAAACTGATGGTGCGACTGTATTTGGCCTGATGAAATAGGTTCTGAGTCAACATCATGACCGACATATTTTTATGATGACGGTATTGAGTGAAAATTTTAACCACTTCCGGATGATCCGAGGCTTGAAAAATGACGTCATCTAGCACCACCAGTGTGTCCTCAAATTCTTCGAAAGAATCGGGCAGTCCGTGAATAAATTTTATTTTGATATTCATCCTGGACAGCTCCTCGTACATGGGTTGATAAGAAGTATAAATCCAAACAATATTTTCAGGTACAGTATTCATCGTCAGTTTACAGTTTTCCAAAACAGATTTCACAAAATAGGTTTTCCCACAACCGCTGGGTCCCACAATTAAGCATGAAAAGGGTACTTTTAGCCTGTGATCAAAATCAACCTTTTCCATTTTCTCTTTTTATTAAATCTTACAGAGTCTTTCTCAGAGAACGTGGTCACAGTCTACTACGACAATGTACAGAACAAATAGCGATCCGCTGTGTCTCTCACCCTGTGCGCGCTCACACACTCCCCTCCTCATTCACGCGCTCGCCTAGACGCATTCACGGACCGTGGGAAACATCATAATTCTTCGGTTACAACGATGATAAAATTACAAAAAGAAAGAAAGAAAAGAAAAAAAAACATAATTTAATACCCAAAAGGCAGAGTCGTCCCGTCGGGTAAGAGACGTCTCTTGTCGTAAACCACGCAATTTTTTTTCTGAAATGATCTGTTTTTGAGTAGAAACCCTTTTTTATCTCTTTGAATACCGTGCTGAGGGGTCTCGAGTTCCGCCTCCTTCATGCCTCCCAGATAACTTTCAACTAGTCCGCTCACGCTGTCGAAACTGACTCTCTCACAGCACTCGCGAGTCTGAGTTATACCTTTCATTTTTATTACAACCTTCTTTTTGGTTTTGGTCTGGTAAGCATAGCTCTTTGGGCCTGCGGAGACAAATTCCTGAATGGTGTCACCGTCCAATTCGTCCGTTAAATCCCCCAGGTAGTGACCGAGTTCGAGAGGACTCTCTCCCTCTTTCACCACGTAAATCAGAGAGTCTGTATCGGTATATAGGACTTTACGCTGCAACCTTTCTAAATAACCGTACAGTTTTAGACGTGCGTAGGCGGTGGTGAAAGCGGCTATGAAAATGTTGTTTGAACTGCCCGGAGGTACGACGCAGTGCTCATTATAAGTCCTCTGAACGAGAGCCACGTCCCCCTTTTTGTTTTCCTTTTTGTTTAGTCTGGTTTGTAAAAAAGAGACGTGTTTGAGCTCGTGCTGCCCTGAAAAACAACGTTGAAAAACTCTTCGGGCTTTCTGATGAGGGTGGTCTGCATTTGGTTAGTTCTCTGGGCAGACTTTCCCCAGAAGCTGTTGAGACACAGTTTAGACACTTGCCTCTTGGCCTGATTCACTTCGATTTTGGAAGCGTCCAACTTTATGCCTTGACGCCTCTCGTACTCGAGGACATATTTCCGTTTCTCTTCCTCATCGTCAGCAGCATGGGCGGGGTAACCGGAGGCTTCCTGTTTGCCTTTGAGAAAAGTGTGAATGTAACCGGTAAAGATGCTGTCGCTGCTCTGCTTAAAGTGCCACACCTCTGTGATTTTACCCACCCTATAGCCCACCTCTAGGGCTTTGTTAAACTCTGCGGTGACCCAGACCCCTGTCAGAGCCCTGGCCTCCTCGTCGTGTGGGCACGGATCGTTTTGATAATTGATTTCTGCGCAGGTGCGACAGAGAGTAAAGACTAATTTACCCCGAGACGTTTTGTGAGGCAGAACGGGTAAATAGAGCTCCCGCGGCGGATGCACCACGGCTCTGACCAATCCAAAATAATGAGAAGGTTCCTCGAAATTCTCACAGATGATTCGAGGATGGTGCAGAGGATAAGCGCAGTTGGCGTTGACGTACGGGTACAGGGAGGTGACGTCAATTTTTCATCTCACACCACTCGTGCTCCCTCATCACGACGGTACAGACGCCGTAAATGTTTCTCAACTCACGCAATCTCGCCTCGGTAGAGGCGTGCATGTGCCCGTAGGAAACGCGCGTCAGAGGACAGATTTCATCGGGCCTGTAGCACAGGGGACAGCTGTGAAAAAAACACCCCAGAAACTCCCAAACCCATTTCACCCCCTCTATCTCAGCATAACCGTCCACATAGTAAGGCCCGATTTTTTTTTCTCCCCCCGTTTTCAAAGCATGCTGAATACTGAGCCCGTGAGAGTGAGCTTCCCACTCCAACCACTGGATGGAGATGCTCGAAACAGATTTGGACAGACGTCTGTAGTTGTCGGGGGAGGGCATGGCTAGAGTGTTTTCCGGGAGAAAATTGGTGAGAAACACTTTCATGCAGGCGGAGGCTATGGTGATGCAACTGAAAGGGTCTACTCTGGTTTCGACGATAAACTGGTCTCTAAACTTGAGACAGCCTTCCCTCAGAATGTCAACGTCGTTTTGACAGTAGTAAAGGGAATCTTTTTTAAAGTTAAATAAACCTTTGGAGACCTCGTTGTACCACGTATAAAATTTCCCCCTTTCGACGAGTGACGTGTTCTACGCCGTAATCCGAGGGGGGCGGGTAAGGACCCACGTATTCTAAGCGATCCAGTGAGCTGAATTTGTGGGGAAAATGCCCCTTGGCTCGGTCCTCGAACCCCAACGCTACGGGCATAGCGCTGAGGCGCATGGTGAGGAAAGACAGGGAGTCAATAAATCGGAGTCTAAAGTCTGTTTCTGTGAAAGTGATAACTTTACTGCCTTGCATGATGATCGAGGGCGTCATTCCCTCCCCCACCAAAGAGCTGATAATCAAATGGCTGTCAAAACCTTTAGCGTTATGGGCTATGAAGGTGGTCTCGGTGTGTTTTTTATTTCTGTATCTTTGAACAAATTTACGAACGCAGTCTACACCGTAAGCGAACCAAACTTCCCCTTGCAGGGATTTCGTGCATACCAGATACGGTACGTGCACGCCCGCTTGATCAGCGTACGTTTCAAAATCGTAAAAGATGATGGCATTGGTGTAATTGGTCTCGGGTTTCAGGGGTCTGATGTAACACAGATGTAGATCTTTCCCCACCGAGTCGGGAGGGAGCTGTGTCTGACAGATTTTACATCTGAGGACGCTGCATTTGTGTTTGTCACGAGGGGAAATCAATTTACAGTCGGGACACTTGTACATTTTCTGACAGATGCTGAGATCAGAGAGAGATCTGGGTTGTTTATGCTTTGAGTAACAGGCACGCGTGCGACAGAATCTGTTGCAGTCGGAACAAAATACAGCTTTTTGATAGTGGGAGGGGCAGTCAGAGTCGAAGCAGAGATGACAGTGATCGAGGCAAAAATGTTTTTCAGGCTTCCGGTAACCTCTATGACAACCTTTACAGACAAACCGAACTCCTAAGAAGGTCTTAATGTTTTTTATACCGTAGTAGTGGTTTTGGAACAGAAGAAGATACAGAGGATTGGGTTTGTTGGGAAATTCTGTTACAATCGGTGAGAGCGCTCGGTCCTCGGACGGTCGGTAATATACCACAATTTTCCGTTCGAGTATTTGTTCAAATTTAATAACGTCAGAGAGGGTTACCTCCGTCTGATCGTTCAGGCCCGCTAAGCGCTGCAACTCCCGGCCTCGCTCCAAGGCCTGAGTGTCTGTGAATTTAGAATCGGTGAGATGAGCCAAACTGATTGCAAAGCAGAGGTTATTGTGTATGTTATCCACCACATACAGACAGCGTCGTTTTTTAGCAACAAGTTCATCGTTTAATATGTTTTGGAGTTTTCGCTTACCACCGCCACGGGGGTTTCGAATCACTTGCGTTATCAATTCGAGCTGCGAGCCTTGGTTGATTCCACCATTTGATTGTATCAGACCGGCCAACAGACCCTCGAAAGCATGCACAATGTTTTCACCCCCCTCGTCAGAATGAAAAATGACATGGTCTCTAACATTTTCTCCTACAATCTCGAGTTGAATGAGATCGTTACGTTTCACTTCGGGTCTAATTCTGTTGGCTAAATCTGTAAAATTTTGCACAACGTCTAGATAAAATTGAGCGAGGTCGGGCGCCTCATCTGGAGGAGGAATATTGAAGACGCGTCTAATTTCTACATTGTTGAATGCATCTCTGCGTGTGACCACATCGTTTTGATGATGTGATTGCAGCTCCTCCCGCTGCTCCTGTAGAGGTTGATGCTGCTGCTGAGGCTGGGGTTGATGCTGCTGCTGCTGTTGCTGCTGCTGTTGCTGCTGCTGTTGCTGCTGCTGCACCACCTGTTGGGGTTGATGGATCTGATGCTGATCCTGTTGGATCGACTCGTTCAGAATGTTTTGAAAAAAAGAAGAGCATTTTCTAAAGGTTGTAGGGGGTCAGGGTGCTGACGCTGACGTTGTTGCTCGCTCTCTAGGTCTTGAAGGAGAAGTTGGAGAGCGTCTTTTAAAGGCCGCACAGGGTCAGTCTGTGGTTCTTTTCGAATGTCATTTTGATTCAATTCTGCAATGGCTTCTATTAATTCATTCGGAATACAATGTTGGTCAGACATGATTTTTTATTTTAATTTCACAGCTGTATAGCGATAATGTGACTCTTTGGACGATCTTTGGACGGTAAGGCCTTTGTCTTCCAGTCCTCCTCACGTTCGCTAAAAATAAAAAAAATATATATAATAAATAATACAAATAATAATAAAATATATAATTACTTTTTCATTTATAAACATTTTATTAAACACACACAGGCATATATATATAATCTTTGAAAAAAAATCTATTACCTCTTCTGACACGCTGTCTGTGAAGAGCGTGCCTCCCCTATCCACCATCTCCCACTCCTGCTGCCTCAGTAGAGCCAGAAATATCACCATGAACCATATTCACCCTGGCTCCCACCTTTTCAACCTGCTGCCCTCTGGCAGGCGCTACAGGGCCATACTTGCCAGAACCATTAGACTTACTAAACTTAGGATAAAAACAAATAACATGATGCATGTTACATAGATGACTGTATATTTAAATTGAAAATTTTTGCACTGCTATGTCAGCATATTTGCACTGTTTTATCAAATCATGCCAGTCTGCATATACTTTTGCTGCTGACGCTGACGTTGTTGCTCGCTCTCTAGGTCTTGAAGGAGAAGTTGGAGAGCGTCTTTTAAAGGCCGCAGAGGGTCAGTCTGTGGTTCTTTTCGAATGTCATTTTGATTCAATTCTGCAATGGCTTCTATTAATTCATTCGGAATACAATGTTGGTCAGACATGATTTTTTATTTTAATTTCACAGCTGTATAGCGATAATGTGACTCTTTGGACGATCTTTGGACGGTAAGGCCTTTGTCTTCCAGTCCTCCTCACGTTCGCTAAAAATAAAAAAAATATATATAATAAATAATACAAATAATAATAAAATATATAATTACTTTTTCATTTATAAACATTTTATTAAACACACACAGGCATATATATATAATCTTTGAAAAAAAATCTATTACCTCTTCTGACACGCTGTCTGTGAAGAGCGTATCGGGAGGGGGGGTTGAGTTTCGAGTTCCGGTGGAACTTCTATTCCCTCTATCACGTTGCAGAAATATATAAAATGAATTAATTAGTACATATATAAATAATAAAAAGAATTAAATACATGGAAGAGAAATTACCCATGTAATTGTAACATTTTTTGTTGTTGTAACAATTGTACAATTGTAACATTGTAACATTTTTTGCTTATGACTATATTCACAATCCTGTTGCGTTTCTATATTTTTACGTCTCCGGGTCACAAGGGACGCTGTTTAACAGTGATGTTACGTCATGTCCGTGTATTTAAAAAATGGCGGAGAGCGTCCGAATTAGACTTATCAAGTTTTCTTTACCTTCATTTATCTCCTCTCCGATTGGGTTTTCACCCGGCGTCGCCTCCTCCGAATCAGATATAACGATCGCGGCGTCCAGTGTCTGGTCACTGGGGGGCTGGGCGTCGGCACATCTCCTTAGAGCCTTCACTTTCTTAGGAATCTTCTCCCCCTCTCGCGTGGCAGAAAGTATAACGTCTCCTCCTTCGTCTTCCTCTCTCGGTCTCGAGGTTTCAGCGGGGGCTATAGAAGGCAGAGGGTCTTGATAGACGGCCGGATTCGTGTGATAGCGGCTGTTCGCCCCGCCGCCTATTTCTTCTGTAAATTTGAGAAACCATTAAATATATAATTTTTATACATTAAAAAAAATGAATTGAATTTTAACTTACCATTCTCATCGTCTGAGAAGCAGATGTTTGCAAGTAGTACTAAAAACTTCTAAAAAAAGTTTGGAATTTTGCATATAATGTTATTTGACTCGAATGATATAATTAATCCGCTAAATTATAACAACTTGCCTTGAGTGTCGAGGAATTCCCCCTCCTCCTCATGCAGCGGTTCGAACCATGTTTCCTGATCCTGTCCGACGTTCGTACATCGACTATTTGTATTCATAATCAGGGTCCGGTCTCGATCTGTAGATGATACTCTAGGCGTTAGGATAGACAAAATAGATAAAAAAAAAAAGTATAAAGAATTGTAAAATAAAGTGAGAATGATAAGAGCAGAAAAAAGTGGATATAAGAAATACACAAGTAGTTTTATGTAGAAATGCACAAGTATATGAGATCTCAATTTAAGTATAGTATAAAGAAGAAATTACCTTACCAGGCTTGGGACTCAGTTGGCTTGGGTCTCAGTAGCAGGAGCGGTGACTAGCTCAACATCCACAAGTGTGAGATTTTATACAACTTTATCTACGTCACGGACATGAGGTTACATTTACAAAGCTCTTTGTCTCTTGTAAGGTGTCGTCCAAGCTTAAATCATCTATTCCTTATCACGGGGAGGATGAGCTGGTTTTAAGAACCTCTCTTGGGGACAGTCGGGTTCAAGAACTCCACACTTTTTTTTTTTTTTTTTTTTACCGAGATCCCCACAGACGATGCTACACACCTATAAAATTGATGAATTGTTTAAACAGTTGAAGCATAAGTACATAGGTATAACATTCATTTATTTATTTATTTTTTGCATACATCAGTCTAGTTGATATAATCATAGTTTTGATGCAAGGAGTCACACAAGTGATAAACAAAGAAACTACAAGTAATATAACACAGGAATAAATACTTTCTTACAGGATTCTAACAAAGATCAGAGGTCAGTTTTCACTTCTCCACCCCTTTCCAACCTGAACGTTCTTTCACGGGTCACGACGTCGGACCTGTACTCCCTTCTTCTACATCCTGGACACCAATTTGCTATATCAACGCGGGGCTTCCTGCACTTGACTGTTACATTCTAATTTACACCTCTGAGAACTGATGAAAAAAAAAAGATTATTGTAAGGAGTACATTCCTTTACCACCGGCTGGAGTGTGCGTGTGTGTCAGACACCAAGTTCTTTCCTGGGACTCTGTGGCTTCTCGGTTCTTCTTTTACACCAATCTACTAGATATTGTATGACAGATCATAGTTTTGGTGCAAGGAGTCACACAAGTGAAAAGAAACCAAAAGTAATATAACACAGGAATAAATACTTTCTTACAGGAATCTAACAAAGATCAGAGGTCAGCGTTCACTTCTCTTCTTTCAGGGCCTCAGCATCAGACCTGTACTCCCTTTCCTGTACAGTCGGGATTCTAACCACCCCATGTCAGTGTGGGCCCCATTTATGCAACACTCATGCAAACAATATTGTCTCTGTTCAGGGACTTAACTCATGTAGATTACATTTGAATTTACACCTCTGACAACAGATGGAGAAAAAAGATTTTGTCTTACAAAATCTTTTTTAAGTTTTATCATAGTCGTACATTCTTTTACCACCGGCAGGATCTTTTGCTAAAAGGACCTGATGAGATTAATTCAAATATTGATATGAATTTAATTTAAGGTATAACAAAGCATGGATTAACCGTATTTTGACGATTTACTTATCACAGAACAAATAATAATAACATTCATGCCAAGATGACAACACGTTGTAGAAGCTGTACTGCATTCTGGGTTTTTTTTTTACTCCTTATTCTCCGATCACTGAAAATCTTCAGCCGAAGGTTCAGAATTTTGGGGTAGCAAACACTTTAAACACTACAGATACAGCGGAAAGAAAAAAACCTGGCTTTAAGCATGTCTGCAAAAGCTCGCTATTTTTATCCTCTTCAACCCCCCGCCTTGTGCTTGCGTGTGTGTCCCTGCGTGTGCGTGTGTGTGTGCGGCGCAAACTTGAGAAAAAAAAAAAATCCCCCAGACCTCCGCCTTCGCCAAAAAAAAAGAAAGTTCCAGAACACCCCCTCCCCTACTCACCCCCTCCCTCACACGAACCCCCTTCGCGAAAAAAAAAAAGGTGGGGGCTCCCGGGGGGGGGGTCCCCCGCACTCAACCCCTCCCTCACCCAAGGGTCACACAGAGGACATCAAAAACTGGGTGAAAGTTCATACAAAGTTCACACAAAGGACAAAGCCATCCATCATTTTGACACAAAGTGGGGTCCTATACTCTCTCAACAACTCCATATTAATCAACAAATAGTCAACGTGCTAGTTCGACACAGCCCACAGGAAGGGAGCTCTGTCATCTGCAGGACTTTTCTGAGACTACGCAGCTGCGGATCAGCCAATCAGAAGGCGAACACACAGACGCTCAATTCGAGACAAGGGATCGGCGACTTTGATTTAGGGACTGTCAGTAAACTATCCTTGTAAATCACATCAAACACTGGGGTAATTATTAAAAAATATTAATAAATCATTGTCACCTTTACATTTTAAAGGTTCCATGTCACAGATGAATGAATGACTGAGTAAGAAGAAAAATCGGTTACATTTTGGAAAACAAATATTGACACACTAACAATGACATTTTTATTACACATCATTAAAAGTAATTTAAAGTCGTCAAACACATACCTGAGTTTTGAAGATAGAAATACACCGATTTGCTTGATATGAAATGTTCACAGTAAAATCAGAGTCCAGATTTATATAAAGTCAGTATAAAGGTAAAAATAATGCACATTAAACAGTACTTTTTAATTTTTTTATTTTATTGAATTTAACATTTTAATCACCAGAGTTTGTA
>JAFBJS010003174.1:161553-228531 GCA_016785265.1 Paraplagusia blochii | reverse complement strand
AGGAATGATCCTAGAGATGGAGCTACCAGGTAGGAGACAAAGAGGAGATTGATGGGTGCAGTGAGGGAGGACAGAGAGTAAGAGGACAGGTTGAGATGGAAGTTGTTGACTCGCTGTGGCAAACCCTGAAAAAAAGGGACAAACTGAAAGGAAAAGAAGAAGAAAATATCAAATGACAATAACATTCTCACAATTTTTAAAATAAATTTGATTTGATTTTAATGTTTTACATGTTAGACCTGCACAAATGGACACTGGCTCTTTCAGTGACAGTGGTAGAATCCACCCGCTGCTGAGTTACCGTTGTGTCCTCAAACCTCAGTCATTCCTGTCTCTATCTGAACAGTTACATCAATGCTGGTTGCAAACTTCTGACAGAACTCCAGGGCCAAATCCAGGTACCTGCTGCGCTGCAGCTAATTATTACGTATTATATTTTTGCAGCAGCATCCTGAGAAGAAGAAGCTCATATGAAAGAGCAATGTTATGGAATTAGCACATTAAAGCACCACATATAGACCCGACATGTACTAGAGGATCTAGGTCATATTCAGCAACTCATTTAAATTGGAATTTTCTACATTTTCTGAACAGTTCTGCATCCAAAGTCGTAGTAGTTGTTGTAGTATGTTGTAGTACATATTTTTTCTGGGAACTCATATTTTAAAAGTCACAAAAAGTGGGACGACTCAAGACATTACTGGACATTAATGAGGTTAATGACCAAGTGATGGGAGGACGGTTAGTATTACTTAAATTTTAAACAACAAAATACGATATGTGAACCAGTAACCTCCTAAGACGACCCCAGTAAAATCTGAGGGAAATATTTATAGAAATAATTCCTCATTTCCTTTCTTTTAATGCTTGCTTCCTCTGGTCTGAAACTAAAATACCACGACAAACGACAAACCACCAACAATCTTTCCAGCTTTGAAGGGTAAGATTGGTGCAGTGGTGTCAGTGGTAAAATAGTTTGTTGATCACTGAGAGCTGAGAACTGCACAAAGGCCTGATGTTATTTTAGTCATTTCTCTTCCTTTTTTTCATTTTCCCCAGAACTAGTTCATCAGTGAGGGAGTTGTAATTTTTTTTTTTGCTGAGGTTTGTGTTAGAGGAATTGTGTCATGTTTACACACACATGAACATGCACATGAGGAGGATACTGGTTGCACATGTGCAGTGTTTGCTCCTTTCTACAGATTGAACCCTTGTCTATGAGAATAAGGGGGTCAGAGGCTCCAGGACTCCTTGGAGCTGCAGTGTCCTGGTATTCAGACCCATTGCTGATAACAGGTCTAAACAAGCCTGCGTTGCTTCGCCTTTCTCTGTGTTTGTTTGCAGTCATACACATAATGAGAAGCAGGTGATATGACATCTTTCCCTGGCACTTCTCCTCAGAGAGAGACTATATATTAGAGCGTTGGGGCAGCTTGTCAAACACTCCATGACAGGAGCTATAAATTCTTGTGGTCCTTGTAAACATGATTCTTAAAGCGCCAAACGGTGCCTGGCCCGGGCCTCTGTGATGAAATGTGAAGGGGACTTGACACGCCTTCCTGGTTCCTTTATTAGTCCAGTTCACACCTGGTAAACATGAAGCAGAGTTTCTCAAAACTCCTCACTCAAGAACAAGGTGAAACTGCACATGTGGCTGGGCACACTCAGCTGCTTATTACTAAAGCCCCCTGTTGATATGGACCGAGCTCAAAGTAATTATGGTAACTGCATGAAAAGAAGAATAATGTTGCTGCTGTTGACTGCATACTCCGAGCCAAGGGCGAGGCAATTTTGTCCAAACGCCAGCTTGGTAGAGGATGTCAGAACTAATACCATTGGTTATTTAGAACACATTTTTACTTTTTTTTTCTTTGCCTTTCAGTCACCCAAAGTTGCACAAATGTGTTATTTTTAATGTGACATTATGCTATTAAACATATCTTGATTGAAATCATGTACATTGTCAAATATGATGCAGGCATCTACATTCTGAAACTGTATCGTTGTGGTTTGAAGGGCACAGAAAATGACCCTGGAAATGGACTATGTTGGGTTTTTTTTACATAATTGAATGAATAAATGAATGAGGTCTGGTAGAACCCTGGGAAACTTTCAACATTTTTTTATCATAAAAGCAGAGCATGAATTTTCAATGCTGCTGTTAAATGTGGTCTTTGCATCAGTGACACACTGTATGTTGTGGCTAAGGACGTGGACTGCAGTGAGGTGTCCACACCTTTGTCTTGGTGGGTTAAATACTGTGGTTACACTTCATTGTGTGCAGTAATGTGCAACACAATGACCAGGTGTTTGCTGCCCTTCTTTATAAGCATTAAGATGAATAACGTTTTAGATTTTTAATGTTAATAAATTATTGTCTTTGTTCCTTTTGTTTTATTGCTTGTTGTTGCCTTCAATGCAACACATACAGTCTATACTCCAGTGATCCAGTTTTCACACAAGGGAAGGACAGGGAGGGAAAATGTTGTTCCAGGTCACAGTGCGTGTATGGCAGACAGAAGCTGTCACGAGTGATTAAAAGTCATTGGCAAAGGAGACTGTGGTCAGAGGTGAAACATAATTTGACGTAGAACAGGGTAATGTTCAAGTTTTGACTCTGTGTGTGTTCAGCCAGGTCACTGCCAAATACATCACACTAACACAAGTGGATCTGCTCTGTCTCTGGGCCTCTCTCTCTCTCCCTCTCTCTCTCTCTTTCTGTATCTGCTGGTTGATAGTAGATCAAACATCTATAAATAATAATAATAAAAAAAGAAAAAAAAAGTGACTTTGCAAATAGCAGATTTATGTTATATACAAACATTGCAGAAGTCCACAAAACTTCTAATCAACCAGACCCACATAACTCCCAGTGGACTCACCACTAACAGGAAGGCTCACAGTATGGAGCAGTGTCATTTGGGTGGCAGTCGTGGAGACTGCTGCCTCTGCAGCCCGGGTACAGATGAGCAGATGAAAATAAAATAAAGAAGAGGATTGATAAATACTGTGATGATGATGCTCTGAATCAGACTCTGAGCTCTGAACTCCATCCATCCTGTTGCTCATTTGGCACAAATACCTCCGGTCATAAATCCACAAATGCCCCATCTATGAAAACTGGGATTTTTAACGAGGTAAAATGTTACACTTGCCCTGCCTGATGACAACGGGTGGATTTGTGAGACAATTGTGTAATTATTGTATTTTATGCAGTTGCTCAGAATCAATCACTGACAATGGGAGAGTGTGTTAAAAATGATGGGATCATTATTTTTTACTGTTTCATTGCCGTTGCATTGAGTTGCACAAAACAAGCAGCTGCTCTGTTCGCTCTTTTACTCTGGTGCCAGTGTTGGTTGAGGGAACATGTGCAACGATGCTGAGCAACTTGGACAAGGAAGCACCTGAAGAAAACACTGGGGCAAAGATGTTGAAGATGTAACATGAGAAAAGGAGAAGAAAATGGTCTGATGTTTGAGTGAAGTTCTTCTAATGATGTTTCATCTGTATCACACTACTTGAAGGACAAGGACAGTGGTGTGAGATAGAACAAAATGATAAGTTCATAATTTTTCAAGGATCAGTTGCACTTAGGCTCTGAACCTTGGAAGATGTTTTCATCTTTAATTTCTCTAAGAAAATCCCCAGGAGTCCACACGCTGGTGCTGGTGGGAATCAGTGACCTGATGGCACAGATTAATGATGAAGGATGATGGATCAAATGAAACTCAAGGACTGAGGAAGGCTGTATGATGAGGAATGAATGAATAAGAAGAAAGTAAACTCAAAATCCACCGGCTTACCCAGGAATCAGCAAGTGTTAGAAGTGAAAATACGTAAAAGCAGGGAGAAGAATAATTCCAGCAGAATTTCAACATGTAACAGAATAATGTTTTCTTCAAGAAGCTCATGTATCTACCTCTTAATCTGAAGTATTCTCTTTTAAAATCCTTCCTGTGAGATGTGGGTCAATAGTTAAATAATCATTCTAATAAAAACACAAGGTCACAGAAAGTGTAAGAATGCATTTATGCAGCAGCATCTGGGGCAAATGCAATAAAATATATTTAATAGTAATGAGAGAACTGGGAAAAAACCTCAACCTCAATTGACAAAAAAGTGTAACTGACACTTGATATTTAATTTCAGTTATGAAACAGTGTTCAGCGAAACCTGATTATTTAACAAAAAAAAACATCAAAGAACCTCCATTGGCGTGACTTTGTGTTATTATTCCAAACATGCAAATAAACATAATCCGTCCAGGGCGGATAAAAAAAAAAAAAATCCAAAATAGGAACGTGATATATGTAAACAGAGGATATTGCACTTGTTATCAAATGATTTCCCTCATTTGTCTCGCTGCTCATGGGTGGGAAAAAAAACCTCTTTGTTTTAGCCTGGGTGCAGGATTTACAGACTCCAAAATGTGATAGAAGGATTACAATTTCACTGGCAGTTTTAATACAACAGAACAAATGGAGCAGGAAAAGGCCGCTTACACACACACACACACACACACACAGAGCATTTGCCTATTTACTTCACAGTGGATAATCCTGTGGCTAAAAATACTTCTAGGAACAACAGCCTCCGCATCAAAGCACAATGGAAAACCAGTAAATACTGTATCAATACAATGATTCCTGAAGGCACCGCTTCTTTAATAGCAGCTGGTGAACGTATGATCGTCATTCCTTGTTCAGCCCAGATCTCAACGACCCAAAAAATATTGTTGTAACTCCGGCAGGAGTTGTTTAACACCGAGGTTAAACAGATTCAATTAAACTTTAAACAACATCTTTCCAATATCTAATTAGGCAATGACAGAAAATCGAGCAGGTGTACACCGTGGAAACAAGAGCTTCAAAATGAGATCCACAGTGAGACGCTGGTCTGAAGGATTTTAATTGGAACCATTGATCCTTTGTAACAACCTGCAACCTTTTCTTTCCAGTGTGGAACTTTATGAGAAAAGTCATGGCTCTGTCCCTGAAAGTACTTTATGAAACTCCTTCTATACATTAGCATTGTAAAGGACATGTTCTGGACCACATTATGCATTTCCCACCACATGCAAATTAGAATTACACAGGAAGGAACTATGGTTTGGAAAAAAAAAAAAAAAAGAAGAAGAAGAGGAGCCCGTGTCACTACCCCCTCCTGGGTTTCCCAGGACGCCATGCAAGTCTGAGAGCAACCCTGAGGATGAGTTCTTCTTCACCTCTACCTGTGAAGCTGTGACTCTCAGAATCCCCTCATGATTTTAAATTATTCAGCCCACCAACACCCACAGGTATTTCAAGTCTCATTTCATTGTACCTTTTTTTTTGTCCCAGATATGCAATAAATATTTAATTTGTGTAGACAAAAGTTGAAGGCACAATAAATATTCATGCAATTTAACCTTGCCATTTAAATATTTTACTTTTTTTTTTATTTTAGATCTAATTATACTTCATTCATGGCAAACTGCAAACCCACGTAGAATGAACTGCATTTAGACAAATTAAAATACGAACACTTTTGAAGATAAATATTTAATTTAATGTTGAATTCTTCAATGACAATAATATTGGCAATGTTATTTTCCCAGGTTATACACTTTATAAAATGCATTCACTGTATGAATGAAAGTCTTTTTCAATGCAGAAACTTTGCAGTGAAGGTGAAAACAAATGATCAGGTTCTCTTTCACTTTTAAGCATCTAGGACAGACTTGGTCAAACTGCGGGCGAACAGTCGGTTCACCAATCCCTCCAATAAGATCTTTAAGGATCAAATATATTTTATTGGTTTATGTTAAGATGAGGGGCGACAGTGGTGGAGCAGCGGTTAGGGAAGTGGACTTGGGTCTGCAAGGCTTCAGATTTGAATCCCCAAACTGCCAGGTTGCCACTGAGGTGATCTGATCACAGTACGGAGCAGTGTGATTTGGGTGGCTGCCGTGGAGCCTGTTGCCCCTGTGACACTGGTCGCATGGATAAGAGGATGGAAGTGTTGAAATCATCCTAGTCCAGCCTCAATGCCACATTTAAGCACCATCTATGGCCTCAAGTCAAGAACTTTGTCCACACCTTCCACAGACTGTGCACAGAGTTTGCATGAACATTTGAGAACTTTACTAACCTGCTGACAGTGGATGGAAAGGCCACAGCTCTTCTGCTGCAATTTACAGTTTCAAATATAAATCCATGATAAAACAACACAAGTGTTTTCAATCATGTTTTGCAGTGGGGCCTAAATCAAGCGTACGAGGTGCACATCAAGGTCATTGAGCATGTTTGTGTCCCTGTCTAAAATATTTATTATTTATGACTTCGGAAGCATCAAACAGAACTAATAAATAATAAAAGCTGAAGTTTGCTATACTCTTGAGGTGAGCAGCTCTGGCTGCTGTGATGCTTTAAAGCCTTGTAAGTGGAAAAAAAAAAGACTTACAGCCTGCAGTGGCATGCTTTCTTTTATTGTCTTGGGATTTACAAACACCTGTTCTTCCTTGGGTTATGAGGTTCCAAATGCAGGTGTCTGCATTCAGAGAAACTGCCACATACAGAAAAAAAGAATATATTATTCATGCTGTGAGGGTATAAGAATGGGAAAGTGCTGGACTTACGTCAGAAAGTCTTTCCTAGAATGTGATGTAACTCAATTAAGATCAGAACTTACTGTACGTAGAAACCTCACTCACATAACCCGGTAATAAGGGATATAAAAACATCAGGGGAGTCTTGCTAAAGCCTGGGAGCCACAATGAAGGGCAAAAATTCCCAAAGTAAAAACACAGACAAAGAAAATAAAAATAGAATGTTCCTCAAACCAGTGTGTCTGACAACCATGATTGTGATGATGATGGTATCACAAGATAATCATATGGTTGAGGGAGTCTTTAACTGAGGACTCACTGTACTATAACTGAACCAGTTCTTTACTTTGCCTGAATCAATGTAAGCTACATATCCGACAGTTAGCATATGTTGCCAATATTTGTGTCAAAGTTAGAACTTCCTTTTTTGTGCACATGCAGGGTTGGTTCTCTCCCCTGACAGATTCATGAAGAACCTAATTGATGCCACGGAAGCTAATTATGCAAATCTGAGCGTTCCGTCAACTTCACTGCTGCCCTTCTTTTGTCAGCCATCATTTTGATCAGGATGCATCTCTGAATTACACTTTCTAAATCCACCCTTGATGAATCTCTGCCACAATGAGACCCAGTTTAAGATGATGATGATGAATCACTTTATCTCTGTCATCGAAGTTTCAAGGATGTGGCTCATCTCATTAGTGCTTCCTGCCCTTGAGAATATTTAGATCAAATACTGTATGTCGTATGCTGCAAGTCCTGCCTTACAAATGGCATGCTGCATTGTCCATATACAGGCCTGTTGTCAACGCCCTTGTGGTGGAACAACAAGATCTTTTAAGATGTAAAGGTCTTATTAAGACGGGAATCATATTGTAAAGTGAACATCCAAAAAGCCCAGACCTCATTTATAAATACTGGCCTTTAATCTGTTCAAATGACAAACACAAATGCGAGCACTCAGGCTCACTCAAATGTCTTTCTTCCCTGGGTCTTTTTTATGCAAGTCTCATTTCCATTGTCCAGGGATGGACAGCTGCCATCTGTCCAGGTTATAGTAACTCACCTCGCCTGGTCACAGAGAACATTTTCAATCAAAGGGGCTGTTGTTTTCTTTCCAACCTCTCCAGCCTCCAGTGATCTTGATGGGAAGCCATTACTCAAAGAGGCCAATCAATAGAATCCTCATCCGATATTTTATTGTGATAGAATTGGTAGAAACAGAGATTGACAGCCCAGTTGGTTAAGGCATAAAAAAAAAAGATTTATTTATTAATATTACTAAACCATTCTAGATCTAGCTTTAAAAATAGCTTTAAATATTTATTATTTTATTTAAGAGGTGGCAGTGGTGGCTTAGTGGACAAGTTTTTTCTGGACAACTTTGGAAAGGCACTTTATTGAACCCATATTTGGAAATCTTTGCTGAAACAAAACATGTTTACATTCACTAAGCCTGGGCGCTGTTGAGGCAGTCATGCTAACTGCTACATAACATGACAAACCATATAGAGTTGTTATGGTTTGGGATCAATCGATAAAGAGCAATATTTTGTTGAATGTTGGTGGGACCAACAAGATTTATGTGCATTTCCACTGCAAGTCAACGATGCTACAAAAGTGGTTTTGTTGAATGCACTCAGTGGAAGACACTGCTGTGGAGTTCTCGTCTGAAGTGTTGTATTACAGTGGGAATTTTTTATTATTATTATTTCATGTTCGCAATGTCTTTCTTCTGTTTTGAACATTAACTGCTAATGCAGCTCTTTGGTGAAATGACAGTAGGGGGCAGTGACCCTCAACCTAATCAAGTTAGAGATCTGATCCTATGATGGACCAAAGAACTGTTGCTACCACTTACACTCTGCTGTACAGATGGGGAGTATTGGGGAGTATTGGATAGTGTTTCCAGCAGTAGTGAATTGTGTGCGTATCTATTCAAATACACAAATCACATCAGTTATGTGCAATTTCCCTCCTGTAGCAAGAAGCATTTTCAGCCCACATAACACCTTCCTGCCATTCTAGTTGTATTTCTCATCTATGGCATCACAGTAAAGAACACCTCTGCTGACATAATAGCCATAATTATGGTTATGGCTCTAATGCATCACTAAGAATGTGTCCTTGTTGAATTGACTGGATATTTTGCCTCACATATCTTCAAGAGCTCAGACAATGACAAGACCCTCAGCTTCATTTTCAAGACTATCATTAAAACTGATTTTCAAATAAGGGCAAATTAAGGCCATTATCAAAGGTAATGATGTCATTTATTCTTTTGACTCCAGGTTTGTATGAACAGACCTGGAGTCAAATCTTTTAATTATACGGCTGTGATGTTGTGCTGCATGTTACGTTCACACTGCTTTATACTGTGAGGTGAATCTATTATGGCTCATAAGTTTATGCTTTTCCTTGAGAGATATTGAATTTCTTGGAGTTCACAGAGCATATGATCGAACTTAAACTAGAAGACGTGTCAGAACAGCAGCACAGGATAAAGTGCACAGTGTAAAGTAAAGTTGAAGTGACAGCAAAAGTGCCACTAAATCTGACCGGGACTAGATGCAGTTTCATGCCCATAAAATAGACAAGGTTATATAAGGTTTACAGTTTGTAAATGTGTTTGTTACATTGAGAACACAATCCATCCTGTTTAGAGACTGCAGCAGGGTTTTTATCATACTGCACTTCCCAGAACTATTTCAAGTGCCACTAAATCTGACCGGGACTAGATGCAGTTTCATGCCCATAAAATAGACAAGGTTATATAAGGTTTACAGTTTGTAAATGTGTTTGTTACATTGAGAACACAATCCATCCTGTTTAGAGACTGCAGCAGGGTTTTTATCATACTGCACTTCCCAGAACTGTTTCTTTCCTTCTGAGGCTTGACCTGAAGGTCTCTTTACAAGCTATTAAAAAAAAAAAAAAAGATAGAATGCAAAGAAATAAAATAAATTAAAAAAAAAAGATAAACACAAACCATATTCCCATTAAAATTTTTAGATTATGCCCAATGCACTGGCACTGTGTTGGTAAAAAGACATGGCGTGGGGAGGTGTCAGAGGCTGTTTATATCCAAGGAGGTTGTGCCAGTGTTGCAGAAACTTTGACACAACAGATATGTGACGTACAGTATGTAATAAATAAGAATAAAAAGAGCCGAGAGGCTTTGAGAAAACACTCACCGCTGAGATCAGGCACCACAGATGTATTGGGAAATAAGTTTTACAACCACAGAACGCAGCAGGCCTCCAACTTCCTCCCCGATGTGGGGTATTTCAGCCTTTGGGCACTGAATAAAGTGGATTTCGGTACAGTCTACAATTTTTCAAAATTAATTGTACTGTGTATTTCTGAAGCTGCCCCTTTTCAATTCTACATAAACTTTGATTTCTGGTATTTGCTGCCATTTGTTCTGAATCCTGAAGCAATGTGTGTTTACAGATGAACCACGAGAAAAGACCTGCTTTCATCCCAGTAGTCGGTTATACCTGACATTGTGTTTTAAAATATCAATTGAACTCACACCATCAAAGATTACTGGTGATGTTTAAAAAAAAAAAATAGTACAATGTTTCTTTCTTTTTACAAAATAACCAATAACCAATCACCACCAGGTAGTGGTTGCCTGGTGATTAAGGAACTGTTCTGGGGTTTGAAGCCACCAACTTCTAAGTTTCCTCTGAGGTCCACTGAGCATGGCACCGTCCCCACTCACTGCTTCAATGCTGCCCACTGTTCACTTTGGTGATGGGTTAAATACAGAGGTCACATTTCGTTGTGTGCAGTGGAGTGAATCACAATGTCACAATAACAAGGACTTTGACTTCCTTGTTGCATTGACCACACAAAGTCGACTGCTGCAGTATTTTGCCACAACGTAGTTTAACAAAAGAAGAAGAAGAAGAAGAAAAAACAAACCTGTCGTCTCCACCTTTAAATATTTCTACTGGACTGTCACTAATGTAAACTGATAAATGTCCCATCTGTGCTGGCTCTTTTCTCTTTTATATTGTCAACTTCATCACATGGCCCTGTTGGCAGTCACTAGCCTCTGCAAGCTGAGCACAGCATTCTTGCCAACAGACAGACGTCACAGTGCATTAAAATACTAATGACTCACTAAAACGGACAGACAAAAGCAATTAGTGCTATATGTGTGAATGCAGAGATAAAACACCACCTCTTTTTTTTCAGCCTGTGATTTAACAGCATGCGCAGATTCTCTGCCTCTGGTGTGACATTTGTGGACTTTGTAAGTCGTGCCATCCCCCTCGCCGCCCTCCCTCAGCCGCCTCCAGGTGATTACCGCTGTCAATCAATGCTGCGCTGCACTTGGAATAAAAGATTTCCTGTGAACGTAATCCAGACAGTAATTATATTCCTCACTAAACACAACAGTTTTCTATCGTTTTGTTGAAACAATTTCCACGCAAGAAGGAAACGGCAGGCTCAGATAAGACGACCTGCGCTGGTGATGCTGGCAGAGGGAATGGAGCCTAGTATTGACTGGAGGTTTCGATAGAATACAAATAGAAGCAAAAAGAATTACTCGTGTGGCGTTCACATGAGAAACCCTCTCAGGAGGTTGAAAATAAACACGTATTATTATAAGAGCCAATGTGTGTTTCAGGCTGTTTTTTACTTAGTTGCCTACATGTCAACATTGTTTCTTAAAGTGTGTGATTCACAGTCACTGCTTGAGGAGAGGCCGTGGGAGAAGGTGAAAAAAAAAGGCTTGAGTGGAGGTTGGTAAGTCTAACTTTATCAGGCATTTACATAAACCGATGCACGAGTTCAACCTCGTAGGTGGTGTTGTTGTGAATATATAAAACAGAAATTAGAAAACCCTCAATCACTAAGGCATTCTCAGTCATTGTAACTGTAACTGCTTCAAGAACTTTTCTAATATTAGTTTAGATTTGGTTTCCATGGTAGACAAGCATTCCCTCGACATCCACACTCAAACACTCACTTCCTCCTCACTTGATAAACGCATTGGTGCCAGATTATACCAACAGGGTTCTTAAGTTTCAGTGACTCAGAAACAACTCATGCTGTGCAACATAGTCAGTTTCCTCCTCCAGATTTTTACTTATAATTAGTAATGCAATAATCTAATATTAAACTTCTTAACTCATGTCTCTGCCAGTAAAACAAACTTCTTTGTGGTTGAACAAAGTAATGAAGCCCCTGGAGATTTTTTGGAAACATTTTTAGAATTTTAATCTTTGGTATATACATACAGGCAGAAAGTATTTTTTTCTTTTTTTGGAGAGCCAGAAATGATACAAATAAAGAATTTCTCACATTGGTTCTACTTTGGCAGCCAAGTTGTACATTTGTTGAACATTGTTATACATTATCCATCCAAATCTTTTAACCTACTAAGTCTTGTCATTGTGATCCATAACCAGGCACACAACGAAATGTGACCTCTTCATTTAATCCATCACCAAAGTGAACAGTTGGCAGCTCTGAGTGCACAGGGTGCAGTGAGGTGGGACTATGCCCTCCTAGGAGCACCTCACTGGTAACCTGGCAGGTGTAGGATTCATACCTGGAACCCTCTGGACTCAAGTCAGGTTCCTTTTCTTGCTAAGCCACCATTGCCCTCAGAAATCTCTGTATATACTGTGTAGTCCCTGCCAAAAGACACACCTTCTATAGGACATAGGCACCATAGCAATTGGGTTTTACAAGAATCTGGTTTGTGGTGAGCCAGTCCACCGTGTGAAAGGGAAAGGACCAACAAGTGCAACTCCTTCAAGACAGTTTGGAAACCATTGTATGTGGCCACCTGTTGAAGTTCTTCAAGAGTTCTTCAAGATACATTAATATAATTACTACTTAAATATTTTATGGCCTATTTTCTGAGCTACAGCTAGTTTTAAGATTCTGTATTTATTGCATTTGCAGTTCCATATTCACTAGTATAATTAATATCCTGGTTGATACATATTCAGGATTTGAGCCACGATTTGTTGTCATCAAGTTCAGTAATGTTTCTTCTTAAAGGACTTGGGTTTTATTCCTATTGACCCCAGTAACAGGACTTGGGTGTTAGCTGTCAGTCAGAGAAACAGAAGGTAACGAATGTGAGTGTCATTGAGCCCCAGCTAACATGCTGAGGTCTTGTTGAAGGGAATTGCAGAGATGTCTGAGCCTTCAGTGATGTGTTCACTGACTGTTTTTTAAATGCAAACAACATTTAAATGCCATATTATCCATTTAGGGAAATTAGGACTCTACATATGCGCAGACACCAATTTAATCATGTGATGTTTCATGAATATTTCTGCCACTATTTCTGGAACGGTCTTTCTGCATGCATTGTGAAAATAATTGCGTTGACTTCATTTTGCCTCATTAACATCAAAATAACAGGCAAATCTTGCAATCCACAGACAACCTAATTATTGAGATGCAATCAGAGGGAGATTGTTATTCCATATCAAGTGCGTAAACATCCTCAGCTGCAGTACCTTCAAATTGTTCGAGAAAACGCCGTCAGTTGTGATAGTAACTTGATCTATAGTCCAACTGAACCTCCTGCAATAAAATGTGACTCCACGGATGGCTGGACTTGGAGCTCCATGCTGAGAGGTGAGCAGCAACATGCCAATACACAGAGCAATGTTTATGCTGCTTCCGTTATGCCCTTTTGCTCTCAAAATAAAAGTTGCCACCCGGGTAGATCAGCTACATCCCTGGACCATGAAAATCTCTACCCTGCAGTGACTGTTCTGCTTCTGCTCATTTGGATTGTTTGTCTGCTTTTTATTTCATTTGCTACACTGAGAATAATCGAAGGAAAGGTTAAGCACCACCTTCATCACCACCTCCATCACCACCACTACGAGCGAGTGAAAAGATGCACCATGGTAATAAAAGAACAACGACTTATTTTAATGGTTTTAATGCTAATCATACATTACTTCAAGGGTGTCTCTGAATCTGGTAGACGTCTTTATTGATCCATCTATCAATCCTTTTTTTAATTAATTTTTATTCATACCAGATCTTTGGGCAACAATCTCCACAACTGACACCCAAATCACATTGCACCATACTTTACAGGCGGTGAGCCCACTGCAAGACAACTGTCCAAAAACAGAGATATTGCTTTGGCCAAAGTTAAGGCTACAAGTATCTTTATTTTAGTTTTAAACTGTAATATTCTGACATGCACAGAACTTTAAATTAAAAAAAATGTATTTCACAACAGAGACAGGATGGATGCATAAGAGAGAAAACGTTATGAAAAATAATGTCTGCAGCTTTTGTGCCTAAACTTGTCCAAATATTTGTCTTTAGGGATTAGTAAAATGATTGGAAATGGTAGTCTTTACATTTCAAGTTACACATTGCAGTAACAAAGTTTACAGAGACAATCAACTTGACTGTCTTCAGGCTCCTGCTTTCTTATGGAAATATTATAAATATTATATACAGTACATTCTTGTTGTATTTGAAAACAAAATTCAGTTCTTAGGTTGCTAAACAGTGCTGCACAGGTTGAAGCAACCGCTACAACAGTATTTCTTTAGCCAAATCTCAGAGGGACGGGTCAAACAAGCCTCTCCAACTTTGTTCATTATGATTTGGCTGAAAGTTTGTTCATTTGCTCCATGGCTTTCACTTTGGAGATGTCTATTTTTTGGTTTGAAAAAAAAAGAAAAAAAAAACAAGATTTCACCTTCTGGGCAGATTTACAATAAATCCTTCCCGTGGGCTCACCATCCACAGAAAGGTATAGTATGGTGCAATGTCATTTGGGTGGCAGTTGTGGAGACTGAACTTCTCTTCACATTTATCATAGATAATGAATGTAAACCTAAATTTACATCTAGTTCTAATTAAAGAAATGCTTCATCTGAATAAGTGGAATAACTTTATATAAAAACAATAATGTTTTAAATCATCGTGGGAGGGTAAGGTTTCAGGTCAGCAAAGAGTAAATAAATAACATTTCTTATTTTTCCCTTGAACAAAAGGGATTTAACATGAAAAGGATTTTTTTTATTAGTCAATAAAAACCAGGGGCGTCGTAAACAGTAAAACAAAGTGAAATGCACAGTTAAACCAAACAAGGCAAAAATATTCCCTTATTTTCACACACCATTAAATCTGAGATACTATTACTACCAACAAAAACACAGAAAATGGAAGAGTAAGCGAACTAAATGAGCGTACAGTACCGATGCTGATGATGCCTTCAGGCTCTCATATTACAATGCAATTAAAATCAAGTGTCACGGATGTTTGTGCCCTGGGCATATCCTTTATTTTTGATAAACATGTGCATTTCATGCCTTATCACCCTAATCCCCCAGCAAATGGAAGATGTCACATTGTTTTCCACATTGCGAATAACAACTACCTGCTTGCGGCAGCCGACAATACAACAATTTTGAATCAGATTTGAATGGTTGTCACTACTGTCTTCATCAGCTTTTCCTTCAATGAACATGTACCCCCCAGGCCACACATACTGGGTTTTTTTATTATTATATTTTTTTTCTTGCTTGCAAACCAATAAACGTCTTCCCCAGCCCTTTCACCTTTTCCTCACGACACAAAACATTCAATAATCCACTAGTTTGCTGCAGCGATCCATCAGTCAGCATGCAGTTCTCTGCAAAAACAGAATTGCAATAACCCAACAGGCTCAATCTTCCACTGAGAGACAGGCATTGTTGAGGTTGGTATAAGGTTTGAGGTAGAAATCTATTATTTAGCAGAAGATGGGATGACAAAAAAAAAAAAAAAAATCCATTTGCTGCAACTGTATATGAGACACAGAAGAAGTTAATCTTCAGTCGGCTGTTTGTTTGTGTCACTCTCTTACACTTCTGTCACAAGATGAACCTTAACCATTGAACCTTTTTCAGCTCTGGTACACACATTGCAACATAATAGAATCTGAGGGTATGAACTATATTGAATGAGTAAATAGGAAGCGGCAGCTGAGCATTAGCTTTGAGGTGCAAATTAACTCTTCCATCTCTCCGTGTTAAGCTGTACTCACGATCCAGCTGAGGTGAACTGTGCATCCTTTGTTGGAAACATACTGTACTGTAGGTACACCTCAGATCGTTTGCACTGATCAAGCATTCCCTCAAATTAGCTAATCAGCATTTGCAGTCTCTGCTAGTGAGTCATTTGCCGGCTGATTTAAAAGGCTAGCAGTTATTTCAACCAATGGAAACAGTCGCAGCTGTGCATCTGACCCAAATGATCCACAGCCTGAGTTCATTGAACTGGGTCTGCGGACGACAGAGCTCATCATACATCACTTGAAATTATGTATTTTCCCTAAGGCTGCGCTGACAATCAGAGTGTTGTGATAACTGAGTCAAAACATTAAAATCCCATCATTTTCTTTCTTAATTTTATTCCAGGCTCACGGTCACCTTGACCTGTTGATGACACCTCAGTCCAACTGCAAGTCACGACTGTAACATTATTCCTTTGTCAAAACCAGACTCATCCATCAGAAAGCCAAACCTAGAAGGCGGCAGTGGGGACGCCGGTGTGCTTTACACCTGTCCTACTGATGCTGTGCTTTGTCCTCGATGATTTAAGTCCTGCTCAAAGCTGCTCAACCAAGGAAACCGAGACGCCATGAAGCTCCTGGTGCACTGCTGCCGTGCAGCTAGAGCCACAAGAAGGGTTTGAAACTTTCCATTTAGAGTCGGAAGTGTGGTTGAGATTAGTGTAGAAATGACTCTGGTATTCAGTGACCTGACTTACTAACAAGTTGTGGTTGGAGTTAAAAGGAGAATAAAAAAAAAATCTGAAAATGTTAAATTATTTGCTTGGGTAGCCCTCCGCAGAGTGGGAAAAAAAAAAAAAAAGTAATGGTATTTGAGGCTTGGGAAACTCCAGAGAATAGCCAATGCAAATTATGTTTATATATACAGTATATGTCCAGAGAAGACTCAAGCCTTCACCAGACCTTCATAACGTGTCTAAGTGGATGCAACAGAAAAGACTACCTTTACTGTCATCCCATAGAAAACACAAACAAGTCTGGATCTGGCAACAAAACGTCGATGCTTGGCAGCCAGAGAACACAGTACACAGCTCCTTAACCATAAGGTAACACTTATTTCAAATATAATTAAGGTGCAACACTTCAGGGAGATACGTTAAATAAAAAAAAATAAAATATATAAAATATATGATTAACAGATCATTTTAACAACATATTTAGAAAACACTGATTTTAGGTTGAATCGACTCCCAGCTTGTATTTAATAATCATACAGTGTTTTATAGTGAAAAAAGCAAGAAACAACAAACAGCGTAAGACAGGTGTTCCCAATCTAGTAGATCTGGATCTACCACCAGACCTTCAAAGGAGTTATGATAAATCCTCAGCATCAACAGAAAAAAATAAATATAAAATATTTCACCCATGGCACCTGACTCCTATATGGAAAAATGCAGTACATTTTGTAAGCCAGTACACAGTCAATATTAGCCAGATAGCAGATGTGGGTTGTTATGGTTTTGCTTCCTCTATGCTCCAGTGTAATTGATTTCCTTATATTTATATGTTACATTGCTGCCAGTCTCTCTGCATCCCTGGCATCCACTAAAACCTGTTTTCACGTTCTTCAAATTTGCATAAGCAGCAGTGACAGAAAACAAAAGCAGAAGAAAAGCATCTGCTTCTCAACAATCCAGTGCAGAAGCCAGTGAAGAGTGTGACCAACAAGCTATTTTGGCTTTAACTTCATTTTTTGGACAACTGTTTTATAGAACATGACATGTTTTCCAAAAAGTAAAACCACTCTATAACACTGAAACAAAGTTTCTTTAGGAGGCGATGTAGGTTACATTGGTTTGGTGAATTAAATTGGCAGATCTATTGTTTAAATTGTAAAACATGAGGTTCTGGAACACAGAGAACAGCTGGTTCTGGTGATTTAATTTTATTTCTTTTTAATTATGACGCTCAGACGGCAGAGGGCTCTAGAACGGGCTTCAATTTGAGCCAGATTCTGCTGGAACCGAACCCAGCTCAAATTAAGTCAAGGTCCTGTTTCCAAACTACATTCCAAACCTGCTTCATCCATTTTGGATCATCTTCATGTGACACCCTCTCTTCCCCTTTCATCACTTGGTGGTCTTAATCATATAATCACTTGGCTATCTGAGCAGACAGGGAGCAGACGCTGATGCAGGCAAATGAGATGACAGATTTTAGTAATCAAACTACAGACTCAAGCAACAGTCAATATCTGTGGCACAGAGCTGTACTGGCAGGTCTGCAGGCATCCACAGTGGAGGTGGTGGTGGTGGGGGGGTTGGAAAGAGGGGCACAGTGATGTGAAACTGTGTGAGTAAGTGTGGTGTCATCAGAAATGATTCTCCATTTCCATGAATCCCGTCTAATCCAAGCTGTCAGGTTTTCATCGTGTCTTCTTTTGTCACCAGAATGATATTTATTTTTCCGAATGTTTGCAAATGGAGCAGAAAACCTGTATGCAGATGGTGCCATAAGTTAAATAGCACACATTTAGATGCAGCAGTGCTAGAGTAATGGAGGTTCAGGAGGTTCAGGAGCCAACAGTCATGCAGACAGCGCTCCAGCTGCAGGACTGCACCATGTGTGCTAATTCAAGTGAAGTAGACCGACTGCACTGGGGCTGTGAGTGAAGCAGATACACTTTGTCACATATCAACACTTACTCCCTTTAAAGCAGCTGACACTTTCTAAAACTTCTGCAGTTACAGATTTTATTTCTCTTCAGGCGACATCGTCACAACATGAGAAATCAAGGGGCAACAGGCAGTTTCTGATTATGTAACTGAGTCACTGGGGGTAGAAGAGGAGGAGGATTCTGACTTGCATTTATTTAAAATCAAATCAATTATTTGACAATTAAATGAGCTTTGTTCTAATGTAAATGCCCTAATGAACTTCAGCTGTGAATATTATAGCTCTGTATAGATGAACACACATACAAATATTTACATACAAATATATTGTGTTTTACACCACTCCATTATGTACATATATTAAAAAAGGCAATAAAGTCAGGTGGAGCAACCTGAATTGGATACAAAAAAGTGAAGCCAAAAAAGTGGGTAATATGACCGTGAGTTCAACGTGTTAACTGTGTCCATGTCATTGAGGCGTCCCTTGGAAGCAGAGCTATGATATGCCTGGAAATGTCCTCTTCTGTAAGTTGCTTAGGACAAAAGCCTTCAACAAATGTAAATTACTTTTCTGCCGATATGTGAGTAGGATATAAAAATTAAACCAACTATCACTCTTCTTTCTTTTATAAACTTTAAACCACATTTGTGAAACAAATCCATACTGGTGGAAAATAAAACCATACAGCTGGTGCTGAATGTAATGTCCCAGTCATTCCAATCACATCACTACACCTGGTATGTTGGACAAAAATCCATTCTGAGTGGGTAGCAGCAGAAAACAATGTGATGGATGAAAATGTGAACGCATTCCTAGTTCAGTTTGGTGAAGGTCAAGTTTAGCTTGGGGAAAAATAAAAAGCTTCACCTGCTACCTAGCTGGACGAGCAGATGAAAATGAATGAATGAGGGCTAAAGACGACGGCTGTTGGGAAGGAGTCCGAGGATAAGTTCTGACTGCAGACAGACACAGAGCAGTTCTGTGAAGACCAGGATGTAAGGAGAGCAGTGGAACCAACTACCAACAAGTCAAACAACCAGCAAAACAAAGACACACAACCCAATGACTGAACACACCATGATGGTGAGGAGAAGAGGTGGTGGTTTAAATACTGCAGGGCTTGATTGGTTGACTGGAGACAGGTGTTGAGATAATCACTGCCCAAAACAGGTGAGGCAGAGCTAAGGTCAATCAAACACAAACCACAAACACACAGAAGAAAAATGACAACAAAATAATGTGGTTCAAGGATTTATTTGAAAAAAACAAAACAACAAAACAACTTCTTTCAACTCCTTTTTAAAGCAATTTCATGAAGAGTCTTCCTTGTAAGGATAAATAAATAAATACAAATCTACAACGTGGGTTCGATACAGAGGCAATGCAACAATTTTCTTTCATCCTAAAGATGTTTTCAGTTTTTTTTACTTGACTCCGACTCTGCTCTGATCAGGTTAGAATGATTATGCATGACTTGCGTATCAGAGATGTAGTAAAAAAAAAAAGTCAAAAGAAGCTTCCTGCAGAGATCAGAGGGTGGATGGTGTTTCTCCAGGCAGGACTTTTAAAATATGCTTCTTCATTTAATGTTTCTATGAGCCACAGTGGCCTTCTTTAGTCCTACATGGAGAGTCTCTGGCTGAGCCCCAGTGAGCTGCTGCAAAAGTCACCACCGCTGTAGGACTTCACTAATCCGGTTTCTATAGGAAAGCAGCCAGAGGAAGGAATCTCTCAACTTATAATGGACTTATTACGACACATAAAGAGCCCCCAGACTACGAGGAAACAGAATTCAATAAAGGTGTCATGTCTGGAGAAAAGAAGGCTTCACCGCTCATCAGTTGCTCAATACTGACCCCAGTCATGAAGCGAAACGGTGGCAGCATCACGCTGCGGGAGCGTTTGTCACTGAAAGCGACAGGAAGACCGGTGAGGACGAACTGAAAGACGTTATTTATGGAGTAGTTGATGATGAAAAAGGATTCAATCTCCAGCAGGACAATGACCCTACTGTATGCACATGGTTTAGGCCATGCAGGAGCGACCAAGGGACTAAGGCACAGTATGACCTCAATAGCCACCAGCAAAAACCAATTCAACATCCCTGCACGGGTGAGTAACTGTGAGCATTTTGGTTCATAAATTAGCAATCACCTCAAGCATAACCCTTTTAAGGTTCACAAAACAAAGGAAGATCAGGGGAATTTTCAGAGACGGCGTATTGTCATCATCCCTGAACGTCCAGGGTTAAAAAACGTTAACCTGAAGTAACCTGAAAAAAAAATCAGTTTTGTCCAAAATTGAAAAACTAATTTGGTTTTCTTCTTCTTTCCTTTTTCATTAAACAATCAAAATGTGTGGTGTGGTGGAAAGCAGCCAGTTTGAGAGGTCACATGCTGCAGCAGCAGCAGCACCGGCAGCTGAGCCTGATGCCTGGACATGATGAAATCTGGCAGAAGGAGGCTTTATGTGAAGGACACTTTCCCTGGCTGTGCACCAGCAGCGATGGCCTCTGTTTTATAGTGAAAGTATCTAGGAATGACAAGGAGGCTGCACAGTAACACAGGCTCAGTGTTGAAAGCCTTTTCACAGGAAAGGAAATTTATGTTGTTCATGCAGGGTTAAAGTTTAGGTATGGAGAACTGTGATAAGGTACTGACATCAGGGATTCAAGGAATTGGGGACAGTCAGCAAAGGACATGACAAAATGGAGATAAAGTTTTGTGTAAAATGCTATATTGCTAAGGAAAAGAAAATAACACTAAAAAACAAAAAACACTACATCAGAAAAAAGTGTACTTTGTAAAAAAAAGAATGTCTACAGGTATTTGCCAACCTTTGTTATGAACCATATATTAGCATAGTTAAGTAATATGGGTAAGAACGTCAAGTGAGTCCAATGAGAAAATGCCCTGATTTTTGTCAAATATGATGCAATAGTTGAAATCTCAATTGGAATTTTGGAACTTTTTGGACAATGTTGCCTGAATACCATATTGACACGTCAATACTAGACATCCCTCAGCCCTAAATGTAAAGGCCAGTCCTGCTGTGTCATACTTTCAGGAACATTTTTGCAGTTAGTTTCCGACTCCTTGGCTTTTCGACCAATATTCAATGTCTATGTCTTTGACGTGACGCTCCAGTGTTCATATACTGGTCAGGATTGAATCCTGGTTAGGGCCGGAGGTGCCTTCCAATTGCTTCACCACGTGCAGGAAGGTTCAAGAGCAGCTGTTATGGTGCAATATGATTTGAGTGGTTGTCCTGGAAACTGCTGCTCTGGCTACCAGGTAGAGAATAAGTGTGATGGAAGATGGAAAGATGGGTTCTTCTTTGGTGACATTTGTGCATTAGGAATGTTTGGGTAAAGACCTATCTGGTGTCCTGTGAGGTGCAAGAGTCTTGTTATTATTATCCAGTCACAACTGCATTCCAACAATGGATTGACCTTTATCCATTGTTCTATGATACCAGGCATCCCCTGGGTTATTGTTATTATTGTTATTATACATTGAATCAGACATTATTTATTATTATTTATCATTATTTTTTTTTAATCTTACTGTCTTTACAAACATGAGGGATTTGTGGGAAAATCTTAAAATTATTTTTAGACCAAAGTCTCTGACTCATTGATGCTGTAAAAACTGTAGCACAGGAGACTGGATGAACGATAATGTTTAGTCAAAGTGACGCTGACAAATTAATGAAAATCTGAATGGCGTCATCCCACTGATTAAAGAGCTTCTGAATCCTTCTACATATTTCACAGTGATGTATGAATTACTTTTAAATATGACACAAATATCTCAACAAGCGATGATATGGTTCCCCTACTTCTCCACTCTCTCCTCCCTTTCCAGCCCGGAAGAGTAACAGAATGTCAGTGTGGACGACTTGCACAGGGCCAAACTGAAGTGATGCAGCTCAGCAGGCTGCAGATTGATATTCATGGTAATCACAGGGGTCATTTAAACCCGGAGTGGAAGGAATTATGCGAAAGTGCAGAGAGAGGCATATTTGTCAAAGTGTGGGGCTTCTGGGGCCAGAGTTTGCCCTTGAATTGTCCCCCTTTAAAGGGAGAGGGTGAGTGAGGGAGTGTGCGCATTCATCATTGTGTTATTAAGTTTAGTGTCCTCCTTGTGACAAGGCACTCATTGATGGTAATAGAAATATGGTTGAATGAATGAACTTCTCTTCCACGTATCTCCTCACTTCTTGATTTTGCAACATCTCTACAGTGATGTATATTCCCCAATGTTTAATCAACAAATAAACACAATTCAAGCCTGACTCACACGTGTCACACACAGCAACCATCCAAACCATCCATCCATCTTCATTCACTTACCCGGAGTCGGGTCACGGGGGCAGCATTCAGAGCAGGGATACCCAGACTTCCCTCTCCCTGGACACCTTTTCCACCTCATCTGGGAGGATTCCTAGCTCTTCCCAGGACAGTTGGGCAACATAGTCGCTCCATTGTGTTCCGGGTCTTCCTCTGGGTCACCTCCTCATGGGACAGAGCATAAACCACTGCAATGGCAGGCGTCCAGGGTGCATCCAATGTAAATGCCCAAGCCACCTCAAATGACTCCTCTCGATGTGAAGGAGCAGCGGCTCTACTCCGAGCTCCTATACCTTATCTCCTAGGGAGCACCCTGCCACCCCACGGAGAAAGCTAATTTCAGCTGCTTGTATCTGCGATCGCGCTCCTTCTGTCATGACCCAATGTTCATGCTGAGAACATGCAAAAAAAAAACATAAAAGATTTTGAAAGAGTATTTTCTTTCCACATTACATTCTATGACTTTAGGGAAAAAAAAGCAAAAAAGTTGTACAAAAACCCCGAGTTGGGTGATGCTAAATAGGCATCTCTATAACTTCTTCCTGACCTCGTTTTTAATGCAATTATGCTGCACTTGAAAGGATCCTGTTATTTCCCAGTGTGGGAAAACAACAGACTCTGATGCATGTTGTCTGATGTGATTCTGTGGACAGGGGTTGGTGCTACTATCAGAGCATCAGGCGTCCTCTGTCTTTGATCCTAAGTAGATCTAGGGGAACTCACAAGTGAGGTCATCAAGACCACAGAGCATGCATGGTGCTATCAAAGTGATCGGGATATGAATAGGGGCACAGTCTCGGGAGGAAATGCCAAACGCATTAGGCTCATGCTGCTGAAACATCTGAAATAACCCCTAAATTACCAAAAGTCTAACGTAGGTGGATATTTTCTTTCATGTCCTTCCATGTATAAATCACATTGGGCAGCAAGCTTCTTGAAAATGAGCATATAAATTAGATTCGTCAAAGATACATCACTACCGTGTCATCTTCCTCTGAAGACTGAAAACCCCTGCTAACTACCTTGCTTGATCTGTTAGACGGTTATCTAACACACCTCTCTTTTAGGAAAGTCACTTTTTGTTGCCCTTTGAACCTTCCTTGTACAGAAGATTCCCCTTTCAATTTCAAACACTTCAATTGAAACCAGTCAAATAATTGGCTACGGTACGATTGGGGACCAGGTCATGGTCCTCGTCATCCTTCCCAAAGGATGTGAACCCATGGAAGGAAGATGGCAAATGGGATTCGATCTTGTCAAGGAGGTGAATCCTTACTAATGTCAAAGAACAACATGCCAGGAAAATGGTTAGATTTTAGGCAACTGGACAACAAGCTTTTCTGGAGTTTCTAGAGATCTCATAAATGAAACATCTTAAAGAGATACCTCATCTCCATTACCTACCAAACATTTTGAACCCATTGGCTAAAGTCTTTCTCCCTGAGTTCTGGCGTGTTGTGCCACACTTAGACTCTGTGTCTTTGACATCGGTGTGGAACTCCAGGATTTACCTTCTAGACAAGATCGAAAAACCCCGTTGCCTTTTTCCTTCCAGTGTCCTCACAACCCGAGGGCAGGTGGACGGTTGGCTGGTATGGAGCAGTGTAATTTGAGACTGCTGCCCCCAAACCCCAGATAAGTGGACGGAGATGGATGGATAAATATCTAAGCTTCACTTGCTTTTCAAATCTATAAGCTATGCCTCTACTCAAAAATTGCCACTGCTCTTGTCCTTCTTGGTTCAATACCCTGCAGAGGTTTTCAGTGTTCTTAATTGGTTGTTTTCCACAGTTACTGATGTGTTCCACTGGTCCCCTGGGCCTACATCCATTACTTTGTTCTCTGGCTTCACAGTCATCACTCCATGTTTCATGCGTGCCTTCCTAACACAGTTGTAAGCTCCTGTATGAGCTTCTGAGTGTTTCCCTGCAGCTGTGTTAACCCATTTTGGGCTTTATTGCACCAGCCTTACAGCAGAATTCTGGGTAAATAGAGGGTTTGTCTGTATTGCAAAACTACAGGCTACAATTCCTTTAACCATCAGTAAAAATGGTGGGTCATTGTGTCTCATTTCAGAGTGGGTCTTGTGTTCTGTGATCAACTACTGTTGTTGTTTCCTCCATCTCTTTGTTTCCAACATAGAGGTGGAGGCAGATAAAAGAGGAATGCTTTGGTGCAACTGATGCCATGTTTGGAACAGGTTCTACCAGAGTTCTGGGGTTTGAGGGCCCAGTGTCTGGTTAGTGTCCACTCTCAAGTACGCTCATGCATGCCACAAATGTTTACAGTGGCTCGTCCTTGAACTTTATGGCACCTCAGCCGCCTGCCACGTCTGTTTCTAGTCAGGGCCTAACGAAAATGATCTGCATTTACTTTTCACCTTTCTTCTTTAAAGTGACGGATGGTCCCCACCGGCAACGGTGGGAGATCATGAAAGTTCAGATGCCCTGAGCCGGAAGTAGACTTTACAAGCTGCCACATGGAGTCTATTTACCTGCTGTCACTGTTGGTGATGAGGAAAATGAGAGTCAGGTGCTGTAGGTGCCTTCAAACAACCTTAAGCCTGACCTCAGAGTCGTTTTTAAGGAAGAGATTTAGTCGTTGTGAAGTATGAGCTTCTTTTTTTTTGCATACAACTTGTTTTTCTTTCTTTAAGAGCACAAATAGGTAGACGCTCCTTGTACAAGAAGCAGAAAAGGATTGTGTAACGCAGTTCGTGATGTTTAAATAGTCAGTCTGAACCAGTCCCTGTTTGTTAGAATTGTTTAATAGAATTCAGTTTTTAAGTTTCATTGTAAAAAATAAAATGACATTACCTAGAAAGAGCCGTGCATAAATAACAGTCTTTGAAAGGTTGAAGCTTTATAATTTGAGCAAGAACATTTGTCGAGATTTCTTTTTTGGTATTTCACTCATTCATCCAGGGGCGTCAAAAATGAGCATCGACAATATTCACCACTGCCTCAGAGTTCACTTCTGACCGCAGACGTTTACACAGCACATGTTCACTGCTTTCACGGCCAAAATAAACTCTTGTTGAGTCCAATCTGGGCTAATTAAGCCATGGATTTTTTTTTGTTCAGCCTGAGCGCCACTTAAGTTAAACTGAGTGCAAAAAAAGGACAGGTTTATAAGCACTTTGACGTCCTCTGTCCTCTGACGTTCGTAGGCATAAATGCAATGTTTTGAAATCCAAGCAGAGCGTTGAGTACATATGATATCTCTACGAGCATTATAAACATCTGCAGGCCTGGTGCTTCATTGTCCACATTCACAGGTGGCACCTTTCACATGGGAACAAAGTACTACAAATTTATCCCTTCCTTCCTGCGTTATCATTCCTGAGATAGTAGTTAGTAATAGTAATAGTTGATCCCAATCTACTAACCTATCGGGCACCCCTGCTACCAACAATATCATCTGTCATCCAAACTAAGCCCACATACTCATCTGCAAAAATAAACAGGGTTAAGATCGTGCTGCTACTGCGTCGTGCTGCACTCACCCACCAGACAAGTCAACACTGAGCTACAGTAGAAAGCTCTGATGAAATTATTATTCTCATTCAAGTTTAATAATAGAAATTTGATTTTTTTTTTTTTAAGTTTACTTTGGTTTAGCTTCTAAAGGGGGAATTCAATGAGTTGTTTTTTTTTTTGTTTTCTTTTCATGGCCAAAAATAGGCTAAATGATTTTATGATCACCCCAGAAAGAAACAGAGAAAAAGGATGTTGAGGAAATGTGCACGAAGAAGATATTGATGATTTTGGAGGTTGTTGTCTACATGTGAGGGTAGTTCAGCAGTTTGGTTGGAAATGTTCTTTACCATGATCCGTGCAGCTTCACCTTTCTACACCCACTCTAATGCATCAAGAAGGACCAAAGGTCATTAGCTCAGATGTCGTACCTTGACAGCTACACTCTCCTGTTTCAGCAATGAGATACCTGGGCCCCATCCCTGTGGTCACCCTCCAATATTCTCTACATTCAGCCTCCCCTCGCCCACCCTCTTACCCCACCCTCCCTCACTGCCCTCCTACACTGTAAGGTCTAGAGACATATGCTTGAGATCATCTTTATGGCCCATCCCCAAACTTTTCTTCTAAACATGGCAACACAAGGAAACATGGATGCTGAAACAGAATGTTGCCTAGTGATCTGCATGCAGAAGTAGGTTACGTGGCAGCTGGAGTCGTATGTTTTAGTTTGGAGACAGAATCTAATTTGTCCTTTCCTGTAAATATTTATGGTTTTATAACCACAGCATCAGCCTCCATGAGATGAGAGGCCGCTCTGTTCACTGCAGCTCTACGATTCCACCTTGCCATTGACCACGGGTCAGGAAACCAATGAGCCGTTTGTGTAATTTAATCACAACCAATCTTTACAGTCCCTCTAAAACGATTCAACCATTTCAATGGCAGTAGGGTTTTACGTTAGAATCTCTGTCTTGAGTTACATCACGTTCAGTAGCCGAACAAATATGCAGAACAAAGAGAATGGTGTTTGTTTTGTCTGGTGCAAAGCAGAAAAGGATAAATACAGAAACACATTTTCCAGGAAAGGTAACAATCAATTCCAACACTTAAGTATTTTTAAGTATGACAAACTCTCTGTCAAACTACACCTACAGCCAAATACTGTGACCTGAAGTCAACATAAAACACTTGCACACCCAGTTTTGAGAACAATGAGATCACTGCTAGTTTTTGCTGTAGGCAAGCAAGCAAACCTTGAGATATGTATAAAACTACAGTTTTTGTCCCGTCCAGAGCTACATTATTGGTCCCTGCTCTGGACCAATGGCAACTTAATTGACTATTTTATGTTTTTTACAACTCTCAACAGTTAGGTGTTCGTTTATAAAGAAAACATGTTTGGAAAAACAATTATGTAAACAATAGTTTCTCTGTTGTTTCCCTTTTCTGCTTCCAGCAGTTTGTTACCATGAAGTCACCCGTGGACCACACCATTCACGACCTGAGGACTTAAAAAAAAAAAAAAAACTTTCCCTCAGCTCTGTCCAGCATCTGCTCACTACATGTCCAAGTCAGAAACTTTCTCAAATTCACTGCCATTGTCCATGGATTACTGACCCTCAGAGTTTCGATGTGTTTTGAGCCCCAGGGCCTGAGAATGGCACGCAGCGAGGACCTTTCCCTCTCTCGTTCTGCAAGGTCAATGGTTTCATTGTAAAATATCTGGAAATGAGAGAAACAAGTAGTTCAAGGACTTAAGCTGCAGCCAGAGGAAAGAAGAAAATGTCATGTCCCATATTCAGAAAGCTGTAAGGGATCGAGTGGGTCAATAAAATATTGAAGGGGAAAACTGAAATGTGCAGTAAAGATAGGGGCAAAGAGAGGAAGGGGCCTCGTGTTTCCCTTTTAATGCTCTTGTTATGACTTTGTTTGTCATCTCCTGCTCCTTGGAAGCCTTTGCACCTCAATACATCATGTTAGAAACAGTGAGAGAGGAAACACATTTCACAACCTGTGTAGAGAAAGAATTTAATTCATTATTTGGCCTGAATACAGTCTACATCATAGCCTGTAATAATTATCAAAACCCACAGTTTGGCTTTTGCATTGACAAACAATGCAATAAAATCTAAAATGAAACCAGGGCAACCTTACTCTCCCCATCATTACCCAAAGGGGAAAAACTTTTTGTTTACAGCCACCAAACTTCTTTCCGCTTAAATCATCCTTCTTTGCACCAATGTTTATCCTCTGGACAGAAACTCAAGCCTCGTGCAATATTTCCTCCCTGTCGGTCATATTTACTCTACGGTGACAGCTTACCTGCGTCTTTCGGTCACAGTAAACTTGTGCCGAGACCTAGGTTTACTCCTCTGCCTCCTAATAACCATCACAAGAGGCTGCAGCAGGGAGGAATTATTTACACCATGTTTCAGTCCAATACAAACAGGACACAACCCCCTCAGCCATATGGTAATGTTTGTCGCATGGCAGCATTTTCATATTTGCAATGTTAAAAATATTCAGTGAGGATTTCAATGCAAACACACACTTTGGTTTTAGACACAGAAATATTCTTACATCTCATTACATCAAGTGTTCCTCATTGGTCATGGACAAAACGTACACAGGTAGTAATAGTTGTTATGGCAACAAAATCACAGGTTTTGGTTAAATGTTGATTCTTTGACTTGAGTCTGACTTTATCTGACGCACCTGCTGTGGCAAAGTGGCGACCAGTGATTGCAGTTGTTCACTGAAATAAAGTCATATGTCATGGATGTGATTGTTATCTTGATTGGTCGATTTAAGAGAAACATATAAACCACACCTTATCCAACCTGCAGTGCAGAGAGCAGGAGGCAAACAAATAGGTGCTCTTTTATTGAAGAATATATGGCTCGACTTTATCTATTGAGACTGTGCCAAGTATCCCTCCCTACAGAATATTGTATTTAGTATTGTAAACTTTCCTTTTGTTCTTTTGCCATTGTGTAATGCAAAAATGACTTTGCAACATCATGATGGAACTACTCAAACTTATAGCAGTGCATAGTTAAAGCAATTCAATTCCCCATGTTAACAGAGATGCTGTATATCAGGGGTGACCAGGCTAAAGTGATGTAGCTAGACTGAAAACTCCTATGTAAACTAGATAATGTACTTTCTACATTAACATATAGCATATGCTATATGTTAATGTACACTTTCCCCACTGATCAGCATCTTGAAATAGAATAACATCCCCAGTTTTAGTACTATTTTTTTTTTTTCATTTTATGTTTTTGCTCAGGATCTACCAACACTCCATGGAAGATCTACTGATAGATCCAGATCTATCTATTTGGAAGACCTGCTATAAACTGTCTGCCATGCATAGGAATTCCATTTCTGGGTTCTGAGACAGGCATGCTAACTGCTACACTAGGAAACCATCTCATGTCTCTCATCTTGTTTCCTGGGAGATCATAGTAATTACCGCTGGTTCAATTATGAATAAGAAAGCAAACTCCTAGTCTTTGTGACATTGTGATTAACACCACTGCACACAAACCTCTGTATTCAACCTGTCACCAAAGTGAACAGTGGGCAGTCGTGAGCACCTGGGGAGCAGTGAGTGGGGACGGTGCCATGCTCAGTGGACATCAATGATAACCTGGCAGTTGATGGATTTAAACCTGGAACCTCCCAGACTTTAGTCTGTTCCTTAACCACTAAGCCACCACCGGTTAAAAACAAAAGATGCTAAAGGGAAAAAAAAGATTTTCCATCACTTGGTTGATGAATCTGCTCATCCTGATCAAATCAATACAATCTGAATGTCGAACTTGCAACCTGTTGGACCCTATGACACCGTGGTTGGACCTGACCTCTCGGAATCATTTTTTATCAAGAGTTGTATTTCACAATATTTATATTCATAAAAAAGTGCTTGTTAGAAAGTTGGAAAAGTAAAAATAAGTTAAAATACTGAACATGTGTGTGTGGGTGCAGCCAGTCTGTGGACTTGGCTGTGTAACATATGCAACTTCATCCTGCGAAAAAAAAAAAAAAAAGTAACATTAAAAAGGCAACTCTCCAGCACAGCACAGTATTAATGATACTTTAAAGGGGAAAACATGCAATTAGCTGTGATAGGGCTGATGCACAGGAGACTTTTCTTGACAGTTCCAAAGAAGAAAACAAAATCAAATGATTTTCTGGAAGTTCCAGAGTGGCTGAAGTCACAGTGTTGTGTTGAGTGACAAGTGAAAGTGAAGGAATTCCAGGGGAATAAAATGTGAATAGCCATGAGCTCCACGGCTTGAAAGATAGAGACATTTGCAGATGCATTATGGGAGGGTAGCCAATGAAAGGCATGGGTAGAAAGAACTGGAACATTGCACAAAGCAAGAACAGAGAAACAGACAAAAGAACAAAAGGAGGAAAGATGAGAATAAGTCTGTAAGAAAGCATCCAGATGAAGGAAGATGTTGAAGAAGTCGACCAGAGATGGACGTTGAAGATGAAGAGGATTTCACAGATAAAGGAGAAGAGTCAGGACTTGTTTTGTTACTTATTAGGTCCCAGATGTCTGCAGGTAATGGTGTATAGGGATGGCATTGCAGACATCTGACTGCTGGAGGCTCATGGTGCTTTCCACACAAACACACAGCACACTCAAGTTTGGACTCGTCTCTTCTCCACACATAATATAACGAGCTGCAGCGCTGTAAGGACTGTAACCAAGGTAACTTAGAATTATATTTTCAATATGCATGACAGGGCTGCATTTGAAAAATGTGGTTTTGTACAAATTATACAAATGGATGAATATACACTATTGAAATGAAGAAAAAAAAAAAACACTCTATGTATCTCATTTCTAGTCTACATTAATAGAATGTGACAAAAATAACAAGACTTGGAGAGATGTTTGATGTGTTTTCAATGTTTTTGTTTTTTTTTTCCATCTGACATTCTTTTGATTTTCTTATCAGAAGATAGTCTTTAGCCTAGTTTGCTCCAAAAAAGGCTTTTCAACTTCCAAAATGGCCTCAGGAATGTTCTTTGGAAATGTTTTTGGTTGGACGTCATTAAAACAATCAGAGATCGCAGTGAAAACACTAATTACAAGTGAATAGTTGAAAAACATGATAACCTCAACAACTTTCACTTCTCTGCTGTCCAAAAAGGGTTAAAAAAAGATCTGGACTGAGAAGGATAAGAAGGATTGACCCCCCGTCTTCTGAAAAGTAGAACATGACCTTGAGGCTGGTCTTTCTGAAACCGATACCTAAAAGGCACTGGTTCCTACAGACTATCAAAAATACAAGAAAACCAAGTATAATCTCATTGGTAGCCCAGTCTAGAGACTATTTTGCAGGATAATACCAAATATATCTGATAGGACCTAAAGCCACGTCAAAGAGGTCTTTCAGGAACATATATAAGAATTTGGTCTCTTGAGGCAAACGGGGACAACATATTGCTTTTGAGATTGCCATATGCCTCACAGAAAACTGGGAATTCTGTAGGGACAGATTATCCAGTCACCTGGCATTTCCTTTTCTTTCAGGCCAGAGCTGTTATCGCTTATTAGCCTGAGCTGTTCTTCTGTGAGACCTGGAGCAGTGACATATGGTGCTTGGCTTTTCTGTGGGCTTTTTGTAAGTGCAGAAGGCAGCGCTACCTCAGACCTTTATTGAAGCACTGAAGGCTGCAATGTTTTTAGAAAACTTTTTTAGAAATCCAGCTGAAAGAAATGATGATGAAATGAACACAGCTTATAATTCATGGATTAACTTATTTAAAGGTGTAAGTGTAAGAAATAAACCTAACATGTCAATAAACCTCTGTTCTCTTCTGTCCCAAAAGGTGTGATTGAAACAACTCTACACATCTTTGTCCACAAAGGTCAGTTTATCAACTCCAAGAGGAAGTCCAGGTACGAACAACTAGATGTTTGGATCTCCTGGATGAAAAGAAAAAAAGGTGATTATCCTCAGCAGAGAGCTTTGAATGAAAAATAGAAAAATAAATAAACTTCATTATCAGATTCTCTATCTTTGTCTAATCATAGATTTTCTTCTCCTTTAATTAAAATTTGTATCAACACAAGAAAACTTTCACATTTGATTATGTTGATATAATCATTAATGTTGTTTCAGAGTAGAACATCACCTCAGGATGGAGGTTGAGGAGGCATCTGCATTCATGCAGGTTTGTGAGCAATGGACCAGTCAGTGACTCAGTCATCAGTTTTGTTTTTGGACAAAACATGAACAATTGCAATTTTAAAACATTTTACTTGCTGAAAAACAATGAAAATGCAGCAGAAAAAGAAGAGCTGATAATGATATTCAGGACTGAACGCATGGTCTTTCGCTGGAATTACATTTTGCCAACACACTTTGTTATTTTCTGAGAACATTTTCCCAGAATCTTTTTCTCTGCTTTTCTCTTATCCCAGTCATGCACATGCATATCCAGTGAGGCCAGCAGTTCACACTGAGGAATACAGTAGTTTTTTTTTTTTTTTTTTCAGATTTCAGCAGGTAGAGGCTGTTGTGATGCTGTTGGAGCAGGTTCTGCTGGTCCCTGAGGGTGGAGGTGATGGTCCTAGTTTACACAAAGCCACACAGATTCTAGAGAGGGATTTAAAAAATTAATCTCTCTGGTCTGCCTTTTTTTTTTTTTACCGATTAAGCTCTTAGAGTGGTAGTCAGCATCAGTCTGTCTCTACAACTGGACACAAACCACTAATAAGTTCATTCATCTTCACTTGTTGCACATTTATGTCCTGGTCGCAGAAGCAGAAATCTCCAAGACTGCCACCCAAATAGCACAGCACCACGTTGAGAATTCCTGTGGGTGCTGAGCTCATTGGAACCACCAATGAATTATTCTTCTTTAGGCTTATCCCTGTAACTACCAACTACATCCATGTCCTCCCTCACTGCATCCATCAATCTCCTCTTTGTCTCCTACCTGGTAGCCCCATCTCTAGGATCATTCTTCTACCAATGTATCTCCTCTGTCCCTCCTCTGAACATGTCCAAACCATCTCAATCTGTCTTCTCTAGCTTTGTCTCCAAACCTTCCTGGTTGTGTTGTCCCTCTAATCACCTCATTCCTGATCCTGTCCATCCTTGTCTCTCTAACTCCTCCACCTCCTGTCTTCTACCTGCTCCTAGTGTCTCTAATCCATACATCATGTCGTTGCATATTTAAGTTTTTAAAAGCACCAAAAATAGATGTGTTTGCCTAATACCTTCAAATGCTTGATGATTCTACTAACATCAGCATATATAATTCAGATTCAGGGAATTTTAGATTCCCAGTCCGACTCATGGATTCTAACCCCCATGTATTACCAATAACTCTGCCTTTAATACTACAAGGGAAGGCACTGCGCTGTATTATTAAGTGTATCTTCCTTCTGAGTCAGGCTCGCTGGAAAGAAAAAGAAAAATTTGCTCAGGCTGATAAAGTTGTGAATAAAGTAGAAGAAAAACCCAGGCGGAAGACAAATACTTCTCCCAACACTGTTCAGCCGAAGGGTACACAATGTGAAGAAGTCTAAAAAATGGATTATCCACAGTGGACCAGTGAGCAGCTATAGCTGAAGTGGGGAAAAACAAACACATTTATATACTTTATTTCATCACAGGCACATTTGTAGGCAAAAGGATCGGACGCCGCGAGATGTATCACTACTTTTTGTTGCTACTTGTTCTGCATTTTTAATTGATCTTGTGAGAAGGAAAATAAAAGAATGTTGTTTTACTTCATGCCTCGCCTCTTATTCTTTCTTTATGCTCCTATGGAAACTTTACTTTTTCTCAAGAAGCATGCAAAGAAGAAACTGTCTATTCACTAAGTCACTAAGATGTTCTTGTCACACTCACAATTTAAGGTTGAGACATTTTCCACTGCATGAAGGCTGTGGTTTGTTGAATGCCTGGAGACTTGACTATAAGAACACGTAGTCAGCTTTAAGTCATGTATGTGAATGTATAACCAACACCTTGGTTGCTTGAATTACACAAAACTTCACATGGATCTTATGATTTTTTTTCAGGAGACACGGGACTCAGTGATCCATCAATTATCTGATTATTCATTACCAGGTTGCAGGGACAGCATCTAAGTTTAAGTCTACTTTAATGCATATATATATATATACACATACCAACAACTTTTTGAGCACATTGTGTGTCTGTGTGTCACAATAGTCCTTAACTTGTGTCTCTTTGCAGCCACTCTGAGAGACGGTGGTTGAGGACCATTACTGTTATCGCCTGTGACAGCCATGTAAAAACACAAGGTCATTATATTCCAAATGCAGGATTAATGATAGCTGGATGAACAGTGTAGGGATGGAGGAGTGCAGGCCTGTAATGAGCCCTGTCTTTGACTCCCAGCTCTAGTCACCTTTTCTAAAGCACAATGTCTGGTTCAATAGCAGCGTTGCATCGATTCTACTTCTGCTCAAGCTCCATGCTTTTATTTCCTCTTTAATAGAAGTGGTGCTGTAACATGAAAGCCTTGTTTTAATGTATTAAATAAAACCTACTCGTCATATATATATATATATGTGTGTGTGTGTGTCGTTGGCTCTTTTGTGTTATGGGTAAATATTTACAGAGAAGGACACATGCATTCATCCATCACCTTCACTCTCCAGCCGTGCAGGGCTGTTGGCACCATTTCCTCACTGACATTGAGTGAAAAATAGACTCCACTAATGTGAGGTTACTGTCTGAAGAAAGGATGTCTTACAGTGAGAAACAAGGGTTCACATTCACAGACCTTTGGAGTTAAGAAAAGAACGCTACTCTTTGTCACATCTAACACAGTCGTTGGAATTTGCCAATTTAAGAATTAAAATGAATTAACTATGACATTTTTCAAGGTTATTTTAGGCTTAAATTTGGCCCTGGCTACGGTTTTTGAGCAAGCACTAAAAAAAAGATTGTAAGGTTGAGTTTACATCTGCTTGGAATTGCAATTTAGCACTTTACAAGGGGTTGTAGTCAAGGGATACTGTGTTTGTATGTGATGCTGCATTGTTCAAACCTAAACCTAAGAAGAACATCAGAAGGAAGAGCACAGAGACACTCAAAAGTTAACTTTGATTCTAATGGCAAAACAACAGTTGGGAAAATAACAAAAAAAACAAAAACAAAATAATCTTTGTAAAAGGCAGAAAGACAGATGACAAGTGTCCTTGTTGGTGGTTTCACATCCTCCATTAACATTAAGATAAAACTTCTTTTTTTGTCATTGTGACATTAATTCAGTGATTCACAACCAGCACAATAAAATGGCTAGGATTCCATCATCAATAATGCAACTATATTTGATTAGGAAATATTTTCTTAGTGAAGACAACAACAATAACCTCAAAATAATTGCCTCCCAGTCTGGTAGGAGAAAATTATAGGCTTTTTGCTCTTGGGAAACTGTTGTTGTGTGCATGCACAGTTAATTTGGGTAGAAATATTTTATAGGTAGGAAAATATTTAACACCGTAAATGTACTTTTAATAAAGGCTATTTATCTACCACAACTTAACAACCGGTCCGTGAAAATAGTACGTGACATTTAACCTGTCTGTGGTGCAAAAACAGGTTGGGGACACTGCTTTATTATCCATCAAAATGGAAATCTATATCTAGAAACGTGATGATCCAGGGTTCATCAAAGATCCAAATAATTTCTTGCTGTGATCAAGATGCCTGGAAAAAATATTATATTCAATTTCTGTTAAACTACACATAAAACAATAGCTATTTTCAATGGCTGACGATCAGCACCATTTGACTCCATTTGAGGAGGATAAGGCAGATGAAAAGTTCACTGACTGAATCATAGAGAGATAAACTTTCAAGATAAAGGCCAATGATTTCAGTGTGGGAGCCACGATCGCCTCCGTGCCTCAGGCTAACAAACCTACGGCTTTGTATCAGCAGCAGACTTCGTGAATCACATGTTAACGCGGCCGGGAGTCGACATCACACGATTAGCACTTCATATCTACTGTACTGTGGTTTCAAGATCAAGTTAAAAACCCTTGATCAGGAAGCAACGCCTTAGTGACCACACACACTTCCAGTCACATGGTGGGAGTGGATTCTTTTCCCTGACTCAGACTGTGTCGTCTGTTATGGTGAGTTCACATAAAACTCAATCAGCCAAAAATCTATTTCCTGTATTTTCTTCCAAAAAATTTGTATGTTCTTCAAAAAAAAAAAAAAAAAAAACTCATTGAGAGACATTAGCAGTATATTTTACATCTTTATCCAGAGCTTCTCAAAGAAAACACAATCCTTCTTTGTTTAGCTGTGAACCGTATCTGACAACCTGCTGCAGCAGCTGGCAAATGGCCTTTCATGCATTTGTCAGATGGGAAAGCAGTGAGCACTGCAGTGTGTGGGATTATTAATAATTATGGCCTACGTTTGTCTGCAGCAACTAATGTCTGTGTAGTGTAATGAATGCATTGCTCTGTACTGTACTTACTAAAAATAAAAAAAATAACTGACTAAGATTTGAAGCATATACATATATATATATATATAAAGTAAAACTGTACAATACTGTATTATAATTGGGCATGGAAATACTGCACTGACATTCAATAATAAAATGTTATGGTGTGCGTATGAAGGACCTTAAAATGGGGCAGTGGTGTCCTGGTGGTTAAGGAACCCGACTGAGGTCAGGAGAACTCCAGGTTCCAAATCCACCAGCTGCTAAGGTACTGCTGAGGTCCACTGAGCATGGCACCGTCCCCACTCACTGCACACTGTCCACTTTGGAGATCCACCTGAAGACCTGAATGACAGCAGTGGGACTGACTTGGATAATGACTAGATGAGGTGTAGAACCAAAACTAAACTAAACTGTTAAAGTTGGACACTGAAGGGTTTGATGGATTTGTGTTGTGTATTTTATTAGTTACAACTGAAAGGTATTGAGGTTTATTCTGTCTGAGTTGACTGACTGATTTTTTGTCGTCTAATGAACCTTATAATCCTGTGCGTCTCATGTTCCAACCAACCAACCTACGGTTTATTCTTTAGGCTGCACTTCACACAAGACACTAAAAAAACGACTGTTTGTCCTTAATCAGCAGCAGCTTCTGACCAGAACTGCCTTCCAGGAGTGACTCTGAACTTGACAGCAGACCATCTGTCAGTGCTGTGGAGAAGTGAAGAAGAAAATTGCATCCTCAGACGGATCCTTATAGGCCTTCACAATAATCTGGACATTAATCTCCTCTCGTGGCGAAGGGAAGATGCCACATCTCGGACCATGAGCCTCTTAAGTCAAGCAGCTCATTCTGAAAGTAATCCCTTTGCTTATTGCACTGTCTCTTTATTCACTTTATCCCCTTCCCACTTGACTTGACTCATTTTGAGGACTTTATCAGGGATAACTGATGCTAACAATACACACGGAGCTGCTATTATTTTTTTTCAAATTTCTCCTTCGACTTAATCAAAATCATTAGCCATCGACTGTGGGCCGCAGTCTGAGTCTGAAACACAGAAAAAAAAAAATCAATATCCAACCCCGGTGACTCAAAGGACACACACATAGGACGGCTTGTTTTGTCCCTTCAGGAAGAGCTATTTACTGCCACTCAATTCTGTACTTGAAACAACTTGAAAATTGCTGCCTGTGTCGAGGTAATTCATCACGGTGAGCACTGAGCCTCCTTTTATCACAGTTTGTTTAGTTGCTGCCTCTTTGTGCCACAGTCAAGTGGCGTCGCATCAGAGGGGCATTAGGTTAACATCTGTTTACTGTCAGTCACCTGACACCCGGGGAAATATATTCACTGCATTTACAAAGAAGCCAAATCCCACAAAACTTCAGTGTGTGTGTGTGTGTGTGTCTGGGTCTTTTTGTCACTTTAGTTTGATATTCTCATCAGCGTTCCCTTTGAGGTGTTATTTATTTTCTTTTTTTTTCTCAAATTACTTTTAGAATGAATTGCAGAAAGTTGTTGTGATGCTTTGTTGCCTTGTGGGTTGAAGTTGAACAAAAGTTAAACTTCACACAAAAAGAATCGTATTTTCTACTGACTAAACCCCTTTCTCAATAGTTGGTAAACTTATTAACCTCCAATAAAAAAAAATAAATAAAAAAAAAGATATTTGAACCTGAATTTAACAGATGACTCTCCATGGTTACAAAAGCAAAGTAAAAATTAAAATCTTATAAAGAGAATATTTTGTGAATTTTCTTAATGAGCAGTTCCTTTGGTATCAGCTTGTCTGTTTTGGGCAGAGAGCATAAAAAAGCATTAATAGCACGTGTCAAAACCATGGCCCAAATGTGGCTCATCAACCTTTTTATTTGGCTTTATCCTATTTAATAAAGGTTCACGCTGTTATATTAGCAGAACCTGATAAAGTTTTATTATTAAGCAATGCACAATAGTCTGCAAGGCGTGAGATACAAATCCACCAGGTGCCAGGTAGCCACTGAGGTTGGTTAAGAGAATTGAAGATTAATGTATTAATAATGTGAATAAAGCAAGTGTTGGAGTAACACTCTGTGCAAGGGTGCAGCCATGTTCATGTACCATAAGGCGTAAGTGAACTTCATCTCCAACATCTGCAAACTATACAATCTTAAATGAATAAAAACTCACAACTTACATTGAGTTTACAGCAAAACATTCATCACAAAAAAATCTTGTACATTGTCAATTAATGGCCTTGTATTTATTACAACTTCTTCAAGACACTGAAGAAGCCAATTGATTAACTGATTGATGACATAAATTCATGATCAGTCGAGTTACTGGAAATGTACCATATTATAATAGTTATAGTTTGAGAGATTAATACAGTTCTATCTCATCCAATTTAATCTTATCTAAACAGTCCTTTAAGAACTCTATCTCTGATGTGATGAGTTAAACACCACTGATCTGATACCTTCCTAGTGTGGAACTCTTCATCTCTGATTCCCAAGGTCGTCATCTATTGTTCTGTTGTTTTGACAGCAGTTCGACTCGTTTGGCAAATTAATGTAAAAAGCCTTCAACTGAAATGAGGTTCTGCAATTGTAGCCTTGGCCTTGAGGGACGGAGAATTTTATGAAGGTACCACTGACATGGAGACACATTCTGGAACTTAAGGCAGTCTTCTGCTCATTGTGATGACATCTTGTCACAAGAATTCAATGGAATTCTTGTTGTTGTTGTGCAGCAGAACAGTGGTCGTCCTCATTCAGAAAACACTTGGTGTTATATGTCTGCACAGTGGCTTTGTGGCCATACAGTCAGAGCCTATAAGCTAAGACCACCTGCCGCGTCATCATCTTTGTCCCAAGCAGGTTTAAAAAGCATTGCATTGTCAAATATATATGACTGTATTGCTGATGTGGCCCCTGGTGAATTTCAGTTTGACTTCCCTCATGTAAGGGCTTGACTGGACTGTCTCCTGATCCTGGTCCATAATTGAAAAAGCCATAGTCCAACCTGGGGAGGAATGTTGTTGCAGGAACCAATATTTCCATAGGCTAACACCTTACCAAAGGGATTGCACTATAGACAGCTATAGATTAAAAAGAATAATATATAAAAGCTGGGTATTCTACAATACTGAATTAACCCATTTTAGACTGTGATTTGAACCTAAACTAATATATGCAACTATTTCCCCTAAAACTGATTAAAAAGGTCTCAGCATATTTGGAAAAATCCTCATCATGTGTAGATGGGTTTTTATCATTGGAATGAAACACTGATTATGATTCTGCTGCTACCATAGTTTCCACCTACAACCTACAATGTGTGGAAAAAAAACTGTCTTTATTACAAATTCAGTTGAATTAAACAAATGAAATAAATACTATATTTATAAATATAAATAAATCTTTCAATGTGATGTGTTGATTTAGTGGATTTAAAAATATGCCTGTTATGAAGATGACATTTTAAGAGGCTCAGGTAACATCGCACTGGCATTTGGCGCAGCTGGAATGTAAGTTGGTATTTAAAACAAAATCTGAACACGTGTGTCAGTAAGAATGAATTGACAATAACAATTCAACAATTTCAACCAACCCCCCCTCATATAAAGGGATCCTCATATAGCAATAACTACACATGCATGTTTGCAGGGTTGATGAAGAGAGAGAACATAAAAATGTTATGAATGTCCTTTGAAACAAACCACCACATGTCACCATTCAACACCTTTATTGGCTGGAATAGACACAGCCTTTGTGGCTCAGTCCTGAAGTAGTTTTTAATTACACTTAACTGATAGACTTAACTTTATCTCCACATTAAATCATCCAATTCATATTTTGGCAGTTCATGCTGATGCTTCTTAATTGTAATTTAGATTTCATCTGTCCTCCATTTCCTCTCACCTTCATTCCTTCTAACCAGAGAATGAAAAGCATGATGCAAATATTTAATTCATTTGTCTGTAATCAACAGATGACATGTTCACGCAGCGGCACAAAGTTGAAATCACCCTTGAAAAGCAATTTAAGCATCACCTCCACAAACGTCCATGTGTGTGAATCCCTGCACTGGTGAAACACTGTTCCCTGTGCAATCCTACACACACTGTTGCAGTGATGCCCTGTAAAGGCATGGACACAAACAAAAAGGACAGCTGTCACTGAATTCCATATTTTATTTATACTACTGCAGAGTAAAAGTCAACATGGCCGCTCACTACCTGCTAAATGTCTGGATCAGGGTTTGGAAACAGAATTTTGAACAAAAGTATTATTTTAACGTTTCTGGTTTTTGGTTCCAACAAAAAAATATGAGGTTTCAGATCTGTTTAAGTCAAAGTCATTATTGTTAACTATACCATGCAGGACATATGGCAGCGTGGGTCAGTCTTCTCTGACCTATGGTGCAAAGGTCAATACAAACAAGGACATCATTTGAATTCATGAACAGTTCATGTACAAAACAATAGTACAAATGTCTGTCCTTTATAATAGTACACATAAATACTTTGAAAGACTCTGTGTAATACAGTGTGGATGTCTCCACAGTAGTTGGTGGTCAGTCCTCCACCTCATCAGGTCATTGTAGACCACCATAGACTGGACTTGGAGACCAATCACCAATGTTTTTGATTCAAGCAAAATCCCCAAATTCCTTTTTTTTTTGTTCCCAAATCGGTTCAAAGGCCTGTTTTGGATACATGTGGCCATTAGTGAAATTTTACTCTGCCAAGGTTAGAAGTAGGAAAGCAAAGTTTTCCATTTCCTTATGTCAGTAATAGTGCTTTGGTTAATTACCCACTAAGAATAAATCTTTTCTTTTATTGGAGTGCTTTGCACTAATTTCCTACTTAATAATGAACGCACGCTGTATTTAACGAGCTCACTTTCGGCCATATCACGATGCTTAAAGAAGTATTTAACTGGTAATCGGAGGTTTTGGATTCATTAGATGCTTGATGAGGTTGGCTTAAAACTCCTAATTGTATTTTAACTGTACTTATAACAGTTATGCTCTGGCTCTGAGTTCAACTAAAATAGTTGCAGTTTTATTTATTTGTTGCCCTATTTAGGGATCATCCACTTCCATTTTTCTGTTGCTAAGAAACCCTTTCACTTGTTTGCATGACCAAAGTAGAATTTCTGGCTATAATGTTTTTCTGTGAATTAACTAGAACAGTGTTTCTTAGACAATATTTGATTTTGTCTGTTTTTTTGTTGTTGTTGTTGTTGTTGTTGTTGATTCTTAGGACATTTGTCTGCTGCTTCTGTGGTCTCTTAGTGATGACGTCACAGTCTCTGAATGGCAGTACAAGCCATAAATTGGGACAACATGTTTTTTTTTTTTTTTTTTTTTCTTCTGCATAAGAACTCGCTGCAGGCTATAACTCCCTTTGATTTGTTCCGACATGACAGTGTCTATTGTCATTGGAGGAGCACCTGTAGAAAATTAACCCCAGCTTATGCAGGTGAAACCTTTTAAGAAAGAAAGAAAAAAAGAGCGTTTTAGGTCACTATCATTTGTCTCATATCCAACGAGTGAGAGTCAGCCATTGCAGATTAAAAATGTGCCCTTCTTTCATGACTGAAGGACAAGCAAGGTGGTGAAAAACGGCTGTCACCTAATTCCAAGGAGCCATAGCAATATTTAATAAAAGTGCGACGGCAACAAAAGGTCATCTTCTATTTATGTCCTCTATCTTAGACACCTGGTGATGGAAATGTCTGATTATCTGCAAGTACTTTGTAAAAGAAAAGGAAAACGGTGAAGTTTGGGAAACGAAAAAAAAAAAAAAAAATACAGTGGCAGTTTGATTTAGAAGTCTGTTCTCAAAGCTGCCATGAACATAGTTCAAATGCTGGGTATAATTTATTGGCATCTTAAAATTATCAACTGAAGAAGAAAGAATAAAGCTGGAAACAAACATGAGTACAAACAAGGATGAGACTTTTTTAATGACCTTCAACATATTTTTTTTTTTTTTTTTTTTCAAAAAAATGTATGCTTCACTGCTGCAAACTCTCCGTGTGGAGCAGATATGATCTCCTTCCAGACTGAGTCGTCTAAACTTTCAGAGGTGATGCATAATCTGGTTGCTGGCTAAGTCGGAGGAGGCTCTGCCTCATTTGTGACGGTGCATCAAGGTGGCTAAAAATAGCCCCTGAGGGTGATGGCACATGAGAGGATTCCTGTGAGTTAAGAAAGTGCAGAAGCTCCAGTGGCAACTCACTGCATTTTGTGGAAGATAGCAGGGCCGTAAGAGCCAGCGAGAAAGAGAGAGAGTTCGTGTACATGTAGGAGTGAAGATATAGATGGGAAATTGTGATGAGAGAACAGAATTGAGAATCTGTGTGAAAAAGAGAGGAAAAGAAAACCATATAGATAGAAATCTGAGTAAGAAAAGCAGAGGCCATGAAGTTTATCACTTAACGCAAATCTCTATACTTATGTATTTATGCAGTGTGTATTTGTGTGCATGGGGGAGGAAATGCATGTAAGCTCACTAGTCTTGTCCCTGGTACACCTGAAACACAACACACAGCTTAATGTAATGGCACTGGTAACTGGCTGAATAATTTAATTTGTGTTTTGGTTTAGGGCCTTGGTTTTCTTCCAAGGAATCCTCCAGTTTCTAGATACAGAGTTTTGTCTTTACGGTGGATGTTGATATTCACCAACTGATATTAAACTGTAATCTATTGCCATGACTGGCCAGGCTGAAGCACAAACATGACTGGCAAGGTGTGTGTCTGTTCATCAGTGTGTGCATGTAGGAGTGTTTGATGTTATCATTGGAAACAAACTCGCCCGGGCAGTGAGAATAGCTGTGGGTGGTGTCGGAGGGGAAAAAAAAAAAAAAAAAAGAAAGAAAAACACATGCTGGCTTTAATAAGCACAGAAACAACAAACACAAACACCAACTTCATCCCAGCTCTCTCTGCATGGAGCCATGTGCAGCGTCCCATGCACGCAATCACTCGGAATGTGTGTGTGTGTGTGTGTGTTTTTCATATGGACATTGTGTGGTATTCAAATACCTAGTGAGATACCACTGTACCACTGATGACACAACACATCCATCTGGCCCTCGGTTCTTATCAGCATTACTATGCTTTGTTAGTCGATCCATCTGCAAGTCGGAGGGTTACAACACCAACTGTTTGTATCTATAATATCATCAAAAACTCATCCTTTGAGCTAGTAAGAATCTAAATAATTTTAACAAATGTAAAGTCTACAATTCTTAAACCTGTTGGATCTTACTGCAGGAGAAATCTCTCTTTTCTGTGGCAGATCTCTTACCTCTGAAGGTAAGAATGCCCATTTGAGAAAGTATATTTTGTCTGAGATTGTGTTTCAACTTCTCCCTCTCCAGGGCTTGTCATGGAGGCTCTGAATAACACCGGGCCTCCAGGTGGGAGGGACTTAATTATTTTGACTTACAATGTCAAGAAAACAACAGGGAAGCGTTAGGCAAGGCCAGGCGAAGCGGGGAGCAGCAACTGTTGTGTGAATTTGAAGTTGATGAACTATTAAGGCAGAAAAACAAGACACAAACACACACACAGGTAAAAAAGAACAAGGTAATTTTTTGCCAACTCACCACAAAGAAACAGATGCTGCATTTGCACTGTGGAAAATAGCCCACATTCAAATATAGTAAGTTGGGGCAAAACAGGGATTTGTCTTTGTCTAAAAGCACAGTTGTACTATGAAGTAGAGGCAAATACATGGAGTACATTCACTGGGTTCTTACATACGAGTGTTTTTACTTAAACTACAAATTCAGACACAAATTACTGATGAAATGTAGGGTAGTTTTAAATATATAACACACTCTATTCATGGAAGATAAAAAATAAACACATAAAAAAAAAAAACCAAAACTTTACATCAATGGTTTGAAGTAAAAGGAGAAATGAAATCAAACTCCTTGACTCTGTGCCACTGTGATGCACAAAATGTAATGTGTTTGGGCACCGGGTGGGCAGTGAGTGGGGAAGGTGCCTTGCTCAGTGCACCTCAGTGGTATCTTGGCAGCTGGTGGCTTCAGACCTGGAACCCTTTAGACCCAAGTCCAGTTTCATAACCATTAGGCCACCACTCCCCCAAGTCTGAGATCCAAAAGTTAATCTGATTTTATTTAGTCCCAAAGCTTCAGGTGACCATTTTATGTGCAGGAAATATTATATTCAGAAAACAAATAAAAGAATAAAGAATATCCATCTTTAATCTGCCAGATTAACAACAGGCTGTGAATAAGTGGCTTGAAAATCGACAAACGTGATTTTCTTTCTTGAGTTTTCTGAACCCAAGACTGTTTTTGATGTTTTGTAAGAACTTAACATATCTTTACCAATCCTTATATACAAGTTCTAATGTATTAACTATATTAAAAGGTTAAAAGTATAAAAACCTCACAAACATAAGGAACCTGAAAAAAAGGTGAAAGTTCGAGCTTATGATGTTTTGGAACCAAAGCATGAGTTTGTGTCTTTGCTTCAACGTGTGACACTGACGCGACACTGACTTTTGGATTCAGGTCAGGTGGACACAGACTTGGAGAGTTTATAGTGTGGACACGGTTTCACCCTTGAGGACAAAGCTTTGTAACTGCTTGGATGTGTTGGTGTGTTTCTGAACATAAAAGAAAAAAGACAATGCTGACAGTCACGGACATGAGAGTAAAAAAAAAAAAAAAAAAATGTGTAGTTTATCTGCCTTACACGGTGAAGGTCCTGCATTCCTGCCTCAGGGGACCATATATTTCAAATAATGCCTCCGGTGGCAGCTTGTGTGAGTTACAAGGACTTTTACAATAAATCAGGATAAATTTCTTCAAAAGTCACAAATAGTTTTGCAAAGCATGGGCTTTTCATCATTGGCAGCCAGGGTTAAATGGATGCTGTTATTCTGATGGATTTGATCTAAACATGGACTTTAATTTAGTGTTTAGTGTGTGCACCATGACAGTAGTCCTTGGTCTTTGACTTAAACAGCTAAACATATTAAAAGTGTTTTGATAAAAACAGCAACTGGTATACCAGCAGAAATGCAAACCCAAATATCCCTCAAACAAAGTTGGGATCTTCAAGCAGGGTAATTAAGTAAATAAGAGGGCAGACTTTTGGGTTTATGATTTAAGGTCCAAATCCACCAGCTGCTGTAGGTTACCACTGAGGTTCTCTGAGCATAGCGCCACCTGACCCTTAGAATTTCCAATGGGTCTTCACCCATAGGAAGACTCACAGTATGGAACAGTCTGATTTGGGTGGTGTCGGCTGCCCCTGAGACCTGGTAAGTGATAATTGAATGAATGAATGGATCTACCAGCATTTACAATATCCTGGTCCATTCATCACTTCTGCCTTAAAGAACAATTTACAGCCACAAAAAATGTTTTTTTTTTACCTTTCTCATCAAATATCATCAAATTCAGCACCAACATATTATTTGATGTATACAAAGTTTTCTCCTTGCCATGTATTGATTCATAGCATAATGGGTTGCAATCAAATCCCATAAGTCTCCATTCCCTCTACAGCTTATATACATTATGTCATATTCACTGTCTACTAATGCAAACCTGCTACAACCACTTGATAAACCAGGGTCCCTTTGCAGTAGAGCTGTTCACCAGTGATTTATTAGGCCAATAATGACGCCAACAACAAAGCCAGTGTATACAAAGACTCAACAGTGAAATTCCCAAATTAGTGGTGAAAACAACAACACAAGTTCACTGCCTGCTCACCTAGCAGTCACACCACATGTCATGAATGGTTGCTATCTCAGAATTTCTATTACCAGAGTCCAGACATTAATTAACTCACCATTTGTTGAGTGTGTTTGCTCTATGTCAAAGTAGCAGTGATTTAGTAACTAATGACGTGGACGACAATAGTCGCTGTGTGCCCTACAGGCGCCTTATCGCAAAGAGTAATTAACACGTGTTACATTCACCGCAGGGTGTTTAACCCTTTAGGGCTGTAACTTAGTCAAAGGCCCCATGAAATATTTTATTTATCAGTTTTGAATGATTATTGTAACCTGAAGACAATAATGTAGCTTTGGTTAACTTTGTGATTCTGCCAAAAACAATTCAAAAATCTGAATGATTTGAAAGAATTCTAAATACTACATTCACATAGACCGGGAACTCAATCATTATAGAAAAAAATGAGAAAAAAAAAAAAAAAAATTAATAAAAAATGGAAAAGCAGAGCAGGCAATTCATTCCGACTCTGCCCACCACATTAAAAAGCGTATCGCTTTAAGAGCAAAGGTTGAGAGTTTACTTCCTAATTGATACGAGTTAGACGTCCTTATACGGTGCAGGGATGGTTGAAGGGAAAGCTGTTAAAAGAAATTGTGAAATGAGGCAAACGAGGAGCGAGAGACGAATCTCTTTGTGCTTTGCATGACAGCTCTTTGAAGGAGAAGGAGAAGGAGAAGATAGCTGGGAGCCACTGCGGTGCTAGGGACTGATGTTGGCACACGATGACTAAAGTTTAATTGCAGAATCATACAGTGTGGGAAGGGATTGATGGCTTGTTCTGCTACCTACTGTCCTACAGTCCCTGATCCAGTGTAATGGTCCCAGGGACACAATGGCCACTTCACTCCTAATGGCTGATTATTATATAGCTTTAAGGAACTGTAAGGTAGCGTCTCATACATCCACGGTGACATAAGAAGGATTCCTGTCTCAGTCAGTAAGCACTTCCCTGTAGCGTGTCTCCCTTTGTCTCCATACAGCAAGTGAGTCATGTCTAACCTTGCTTCGTGGGTAGAGTGCAGCATGCTGCGTTTTTTTTCCAAGACATAACACAAAGTGTTCTCTCGTGGGACGCGTATACATGTTGCTTTACATGTTATGTGCGCATGACTAGGCCGCTTCCCAGCTGTAAAATCCAATTACTTTAAATCTATTGAGAAGGACGGCACTTCTGGATTGGTAGGTTGGTAGCACTGTTTTATTTCTCCCTCTTGCATGAGCATATGACGCATATCTGCGCGTGCATTACATCTGACATCGTTGCTGCCTACTATTGTGCTGTGGACAAATCGCCATAAAAGAAAGAATAGCAGGGGGGCTGATGCTAATGTATTTTTTTTTCCAGATAAATATGTTAATTCATATCGAACACTTACTATGCAAAACACTGTGAGGTCTAACTGGGGATCTACTAGAAGTCCATTCTCCTGCCTGCTCTCCTCTCGGTTTTTATGTACTCGTCCTTCACCATTGTGACTATGGTGAAAAGGAATCTAAGAAAAATACCAGGTTTCTGTCATAAACACAGCTTTTCATAGTTTGGATACATCTTGTCTATAGGTGTTAAAGGAAATCATTTTTGTGTATTTTTTCTTAGTTGAGGACGTTGGGCTGAAGTTCAAGTTCATTCCAGGAGTTGTTCCAGGTCCTAAACTAAAACTGTGAATAAAATAAAGATATAGAAAAATAATAATAATTTAAAGAAGTGATGCATCTTGATGAACTCTGAGTTTTTGCTGCTTACCTTCCATTAACTGTCAGCCCAACCAGGTCTTACAGTAACAAATGACAACTTTCTTCCTCAATTGGACGTATAACTTATTAAGCCAGATCTTCAGCCAACAGACAGTCACACACTGTTCTAATTCAGGTTTTTTTTTTATTATTTTCTTATTTCTTACATCAATACGCAGTGCACCAAAAAAAAAAAAATCTCTCACTTATTTGAATTCTTTCTACTTTTACCACAGGCTAAATGATGCATGCGAGCACTGCTGGAACAGAGCTTATCTGTAGTAGCATCTTGGTCACAAGCTGCATCAGGCGCTGACATATCACATACGCACAAACCTAAATATTGAATCGCTGCTAAATGAAAGAGGCCGCTGTGTTGTCTTGACCTAAATTGTGACTTTCTAAAGACACAAATATGTAAAACTATTGGCACAACATCATTCTTCCACCTAAACGGCCTCTGGGCTCGAAATGTATGGTTAAAGCTTCAGTGCTAATCATGAAAAATAGAATCCAGTCGATGTTACACCAGATGAACGCGTTGCCATTTTTTAAAATAACGATTCCTTACATCGATTTGAGATTTAAAATAATATGAGCAGGAGTGAAAAATCAATGCTGTTCATAACGTGCAGGTTTATGGTGCCATTATATTTATTTATTTTGAACCATTATGTTCCTTGAGTTGGTTGCGCTCACAGTCAAACCACTTATTCATCTGTGACTGCTCTTCAATTTCCCATTTGGCAACAGTGGTCTGCATGGTTCTGTAATACCCTGAAATCTATAGAAAGGAATAAGTCGGCCTCAGATATTTGACCCCATAAGCTCTCTCTCTCAACAACTTCCCAGAACTTTTCTGCGTAGTGATAAAGTGTTGCAATTTACTTTGTCCCGGACCTATTTTATCTCACTACCCCTGGTTGATTTGTATTCCTGGAAGCCAACACCTAGTTTTCCCTGCAGTGCCGGTTACAATGACGCTTGATCTGCAGCTGAGGCATAAAGATGAAAATCACTTAGAAAAATAGTAATTGTAAAAGTAATGTAAAAGATCAAGCCTGCAGGCGTAAAATCAGATACTTGAAAAGCCCAGAGCTTAAACACTAGGGTTGCGTTAAATCTGTCCGGCCAGAGATGGCTATAGAAATGGATGCGATAGCGGTGCCAATAAAACCTGAACAACAAAGCCTTTTTAGACGCTTCAGATGACGGAGGATTCAATCAATATAGTTTTTTTTTTTTATCCTCTATACCTGGAAGACTGCTTTTTCATCAAACAAAACCTTTTGACAAAGTCCAAACACTTCACACTTTTGAAGATTCAATGTTAGAACCGGGTCATTCCATTGGTGTTTAAACTGTGGCAGGGAAACAACAGTGGCAGGATTCAGTGCAAACTGCTCTGCTCGGCTCCACTCTTTGGCAGCCACGATCGTAAGATTTACCCCGGGGGGCAAGAGCTCTGTAGCAGACTGTGGTTCAATATGGATGTGGGGATGAGCTGACAGACAAAAGTCAAGCCTCTCTAACACTGGTTCTTTCACAGTGGAAGGAACAACACACACACACACACACACACACACACAAACACACACATAAGAAGTGAGGGAATGTGGAGAAATGCAAAGCAGCTTATGTGCAGTAGGTGCTGCGTAAGAATCATGGCTTTCAATATTGATGAATGGTCAACGTCTGAGCAAGGTTTGTGTGATCAAGATGAGTCACTATTTAGATGATAAATTATAATGTGTTTGCCATCTCACAATCTGGTCTACTGCAGTGTTTCCCAAACTTTTTGTTTTCTGGGTCACTATATTTTGAAAGGCACAAACTAATGTGGCCAAGGTAAATGGGAATATTTTAAAATCTGATAAATTAGTTTTATCCACTTTAATATGAAACAAAAAATAGTTAAAAACAACAAAAATGACCATTGACTTTAGAGGACTTTAAATTCCTTCCTTTCAGCCAAGAGTTGAACCTAGTCTTTGGAAAACAAAAGTCTAGGGCAGACATAGGTGAACTAAGGCCCACAGGCAGTTGAGCTTTTTAATGAGCCCATTTTATCCAAATTAAATATTTCATTATAATCTATCTTTTAAAAATTATTAAAGTTAAATTTAAATTTGAATGTCCATATTTTTTTATTATTATTTAAATTTAATGTATATGTAATCTTCAAGACCTTGACATTTGTCTCAAAATAAATTTCCTTAGTTAGGTCAGATAGTGATAAGAGTAGAAACATGTATGATTTTACAGAATGTGTGAGATATGTCTTATTCATTTTACCGTTTCTCCTTTATAAGGATTACAGTAGTGACCACAAGCTTCTAACAAACGTCTCAACATCCACCTGATCATTTCTTTAAGTATTATGTATTTCAGTGGCAGCTACATTGAGCCATTCTCATTAAACAATGGAATATATCTAAAGGCAAGTAATTAAATGACCCGTTTGGAGAAGAGAAACATTCTTCAGTGGTCCACCAAGGCTCTCCTTTTCTCGCCTTGTCGACGATACTGCAGCTTGGCTTTTTTTTTTCCACAAGTGTGAACCGACATCTCCTGTAATACCCTCCCCTTATTGGCTCTGGCTGTGCTACAGAATTGATTTTATAATCCTCCTGTGGTTTATATAAATGCTCTAACAATCGTTCTCCATTCCCCCAAGTCCCTGACTTGTCTGAGGCCGTCGTTCCTCCTCTGGTCTCTAAGCTCCGCTGATCAGCAGCTCTTGATGGGTCCGAAAAATCAGGCTGAGTGAGATTATAAAAGCATTTCTGAAAGTGTTCTCTGGTTTGTGGTACTTTAATTCCCTCATGTTTTTAATTGCACTTAGGATACACCATTGTTGGTGGCTTTTAGAAAACATAGTTAAGATCATTACACAAAGTAAAACTACAGACTGAGATGAACCGTTTATGGCCATGTTCTTTTCTACAGCTATTTTTTTCTGTTTTAGCAGGATTATAGATAAATAAAGAGAAGTGACCTTGATGGGATTTCAAAATATTGAATTTAATAAATAATTGCCCACAGGGGTTGTTCTTGCGTCTGCTTGTACAAACATAGCCTCTCCCTGCTTGTGTAATGTATTGAGGCTGAAAGTGACCCAGCCTAAGTTTTACCACTGTTTCTGGTACTTAGCAGAAACAGAAAAACAAAAAAAAAGACTCAATGTATATCATTTGCACTTATTTTATTTTAAGAACTCTATTAATCCATCGGGCGTATCCTTCAGGAACATACGCCTCTGCATTTAACCCCTCACCCATCAGTGAGCAGGGGGCTGCTGGCTGGGCCTGGGGAGCAGTGTGTGGGGGTGATACCAAGCTCAGGGCACCTCAGCGGTAACTTGGCAGCAGGGGGATTCAAACCTGGGACCTTGTGGACCCAAATCTGCTTCCTTGACTACTCAGACACCAGCTGCTCTGTGTGGATATTATTGGCTAGCTATTGATGTGAGTTAATTCAACAGACCATTGTGTAATAAAAACAGGCTTCTGAGAGTTTTGTCTATTTTTTTAAACATCTATACATTTGAACTGATCTTGGTGGTAAATTCCAGATCTATGATGGTCATTACACACAATGGACGCTCCAATAAGTACCATCTCTGAGGTTCAACTAATCATTTAGAACCCTTTCTTCCACAACAACTTTCTTAGACGGAGACAAAAGAAAAAAAAAAAAAACTTTCATCCTCAACTAGGGGTGCTCTGCAAAGATACAGTCACTGGTCACTTCACTGGGTACAATTACATAAGAGCACCTGTCTCTTATACACATCTAGATGTGTATAAGAGACAGGTGTGGGGGTGATACCAAGCTCAGGGCACCTCAGCGGTAACTTGGCAGCAGGGGGATTCAAACCTGGGACCTTGTGGACCCAAATCTGCTTCCTTGACTACTCAGACACCAGCTGCTCTATTTTTTAAACATCTATACATTTGAACTGATCTTGGTGGTAAATTCCAGATCTATGATGGTCATTACACACAATGGACGCTCCAATAAGTACCATCTCTGAGGTTCAAGTAATCATTTAGAACCCTTTCTTCCACAACAACTTTCTTAGACGAAGACAAAAGAAAAAAAAAAAAAAAAAACTTTCATCCTGACATTATCATTCAGATCAGAAGATACAGCTCTATGCCGGCACAGATGCAAAACAAACAGAGACAATGTTCAAGGGAACGGTAAACAGTCACAGTTGTTTACTAATGTAGGGTTTTGGTTCCTCTGTGAATCCAGCTCTGTGTGCTTTGTGTGTGTAAACATCACACTTCATGCATACCTTTTTTACCCTCCCTCTCACTTTTCAAGCTCATTGTACAACACAGACATTGTGGAATTGCTTACTTCTCCATGTAATTACATCACACACACACACAACGATGGCAGAAACACCAGGGTGTGAAAACCAGGAGCTGCAGTGCAACAGCTGCATCCCAAATGTGAGCATCCATGGTTAATAGAGCAACATTTTTCTATATTATGTTGAACAATAGGTGCTTAACGCTAATGCCGCCCATTTTTCATCCATACTGTGCAAATTTATGCAGTGAGGTGCTGCAACACACATCATTGCTGCAGACCATCTGATGCTGGAGAGACAAAGCTGAATCCGAAGGTTGAAATCATAATTAGCTCACGTTGTTCGATTGCATCAGTTGTGAATGTTACAGAAAATTCCATACAAACCTTTCCTGTTTAAATATCCTAAAAGACACTTTGTTTAGAGGCTTTAAAGGTGATGCTTAATTGTGAATTGCATTTATTCTGGTTAAAGTTCTGCCAATGGTCGTCCACCCTAATGCAGCCTCCCCACCTCACACAGAGCCTCACCTTTAGAGGGGAGCATTACTTATGGGTCTCAAAGGCACAAGGCAAAAAGATCATTCATCTTCCCCGCTGTGGAGGTCCATTCGCCTCCACGTGTCTGTATACTTAAAATGATGCATGTGTGAATCCAAATCTATCAAAGTTCACTTAAATTTATCACAGTGTGGGTTTCACTACGTGCAGCCTGTGGTGCCGCGTATTTCTGAAGAGGCCAAAGCAGGAGGAGAGTCTCATACATCACCGCTGATGATGTGGAGTAAAAAGAGGGATTAGATGATGGTCCAGTAGCACACCAGAGGAGAAAATTAAAGTGTGGCTACTGAGGGAAATCCTGCAGCCATTGTTGTCTGATTAAAGAGCAGGTCGCAGACACTGAATGGAGGATGGGGGGGGGCTTAATTATTAAAGCAGCACGGACAGGACCAAATGGTGTTTACATAGGTTCATGCATGCACTTTTGCTTCAGCCATGTAAACAGATAAGGCACTGAGCCAGAAATGATGTCTGGATGATCGATTGTGACTATTAGCAATCCAGTAAAATATGAGGTCCAAGTCTGACATCCTTCTATGCCAAATGCACATCTTAGATGCAAAGTATAATTTCACCCGCGTGTTACATAATATTGCATTTCTTTATTTTCTGCTTTTCAGTTACAACTTCTGTATATTTTCTGTACAGCACTGAAGGCACACAAAAACTAAGAGATAGAACAAAACATAGGTATATACAAAATATACAGAATAAATAAATAAATCTATGTTAAAAAAAGAAGAGAGGAAAAGAAAAGCTACAGTGTGTGCTTACATAAACCATTTGCAATGAAATCTAAGGGATTCTGCAGATCAGACCTTGCACAGTGACATTGTCCATGTTATAAATTGTCCATCATGCAATCCAGTAAGTTTAATATTAGGTCAGACGAGTCAGTTGGCAGGTTGGATGGGCGGGTGTGTTTGTATGTGTTGTTGGTAATGATGCTCGTCAATAACCATTCATGTGCTAATAGATTTCTATGTAGATTCTTTTTTTTTCTAATAATTAAGGAAAAAACAAATAGAACAAAACAAACAAACAAAAAAACTTCCAAATCAGTCATTCCATGAGACCAGGTGCTGTTTCAGGTAAAAAACGGATGTAAAATGTTGACATGAAACAGCAGCTCTATTGCACAACACAAGCACAAGTTAAAAACTTTACATTTGGAACTTGATTTTTTTTTCCCCCCCAAAAAAACAGGATTCAGCAGGACTGTATTGATTGTCATGCATCGTCTTATGGCATTGGATTAGTGCAATGTATTGGTTTGTTTTACAAGATCACAGATGTCTATTATATACTGTACTTAAGTGCTATATTTAGTCAGTAACAAAAGACCAAGTATTGGATTGTTTTCTTTTGTAAGTCGCCACTTTGTATTAAAATAAATTATTGACGCATGACTGCAGCTAACAAGATCCTTAAACAAAAACAAGTGGACTTGAAGAAGAGCAAAATAACTACAATTTATCTGTGTTTTCCAGTGTACAGTTGGCATTTTACTGATGATACGGCACAATGAGCATTCTGATTACAGCATTCCATCTGGCTTATGTTGACAGAGGGTCTAATCAGGTCATAGCCAGTCGGGATGAACTGATTAAAACTGTGATTCTGGGTCAAACAGTGACTAAAATTCACTCATGTCCCTGAAAAAAACATCAGCTTTATCCTCAGATGTGGGGAATGTGTGTGAGTGCAGGGGGTAATGTGGTATATGGATGCCCTTGGTGAGCTGCGGTTAATTCCTTGGAATTTTTTAATCAATCCTCAAAAGCTGATCGAGTTGAGTTCCCAAAGGCTTTTTTTTTACCCAGACCTGGATAACAGACTGCAGGAGCTTCTACAATTTACACTGAGTAGAAACAATAAAAACAACAACAAAACAAAACAGTGGAAAAAAAAAAAAATGACACCTTTAACTAAGCTACATAACATGGCTCTTAAAATACACGGTAACAAAAATGACAAACCTTCTTACATTCTGTGCTACATTTAACCTAATGTGATTTGACTATTATACTCTTTTCACACAGTGGAAAGTATAACAGGGCCAACAGGACAAGGCACTTGGTTTATTACTATATATATATATATATATATATATGTATGCGTATATATATATATATATATATATATATATATATATATATATATATAGTGAGATCTGTTTCAATATATGCATATTCTTCTTCTTAAAGTCAGTTGAATGCAGTTTGGTGCTCCAGAACCTCCAAGTAGTCTGGCTCAGTGTGCAGGTTAGCTTTCAGTTCAAAATATTCATTTTTTGTCTGCTCAAGCATGACCTTGCGTGGTCTGGAGTACATTATTGTCTCCATCAGCCTCAACTCCTCCTGGTGCCCGGGAACATGCATGTCTACTGAGGGATGAAGCTGTGGCATGTTCTTGCGTAGGTACTCCGTTATTCCGACTTGCTTCTCCCTCTCAACAATGTTCCTGTACAGTGAGTTGGGGTTCCCAAGAGCAACAAAATCCGAGAGGCAATCTCCAGGCACGGTTTTGTACCTTGTGTTCCCCGTGAGAGGGGATGTGTTCTCTTTCTCCATGATGCTCTTGCAGACGTGGTGCTTGGAGCTGGTGTCGTTGAAGCTGTAGTCCAACTCTGTGTTGTGCTCCTTGTGCTGGGAGCAGTAGGTGGGATTGCGGCAAATCTGAACAACTGGGCTATGTGACCTGTCCTCATACAGAGTGGCAGACCCTGTTCTCTGGGTCAAGGTGTGGTGGGTCGTTTTCTGCCCATACATGCTGTAATGCAGGTGGATGGGGCTGCTATTGCTGTTTTCCCGGGGTTGCTCCTCTGCTGCCTTTTTCTTGGCCCTCCTTCGCCGTCGATGAACCACAAACACCACCAACCCCGCTGAGCAAAAGATGATAGTCAGGATAAAGACTAGAAGGCTCAGGATAAGCACAGAGAGAGGGACAGCCTCTGTGAGGGAGCTAAAGATACTCTTGTTGCTGTCAGCAGGCCCCAGTGTCACTGTCATACTTTCCTCCTCTTCTGGGTTGTACGTTCCCAAGCCTGGGCAGAGCGTCTCATGGCGCAGACTCCTCAAGTCGGCCTGCTCTGCATTCTTGGGGGTGTGACATAGGATGGAGCCCACGACGGTGTCCTTACTGAGTTTCTCGACCCATTGTTTGAGGCTGAGCAGGTCGCAGCTGCAGTCCCACGGGTTGTCTTCTAAATAAATCTGCTCAAGTGCATCAAGTTGATCAAGCACATTACTCACTGGCAGATGCATAAGTAGATTTTTCCTCAGGTTTAATTTGGTGAGGGGCACATTGCGGAATATCTGCGGTGGCAGAGAGCTGAGCAGATTGTTGTTCAACTCCAACAGCTTCAGATTCGGCAGGGGATTAAATGTGCCTGGAGCAATATCTTTGATAAGGTTGTATTCCAGATACAAGTAGTCAAGGTTATGGAGTCCCACAAACATCGTCGAAAAAAGTTTTTCAATCCTGTTGCCATTCAGATACAGCCTCTTCAAACTGCTTAGGGTAAGAAAGGTCTCATTATCGATGAAATCAATTCTGTTATTTGCCAAATTTAACACTTCCAAGCTGTCGTATGTGACAAAGTCAAACTTTGAGAGTTTTTGAATCATGTTTCCCGTCATAACTAGTTTAGTAGGGCTCTGCTCAACTAATCCGATATCTGACACCTTTTGAATTCCTCTGTCCTGACAATGCATCAGAAACCCAGCCACGGGGTGATTGTGACAAGAGCACAATTGTACACATGGACTTCCAGGGACATGAGACGGTGTTGGGGACCTGGCGTCATCTTTGGCATCAATCAGCTTAGGAACCTGAGACACTTTGGTGGAAGGAGTCACAACCATATCCAGAGACTTGGATGGCTCCTCTTCGTTGATGTATGCATGTGACGGGCACAGGACATCCCGTTTCACTTTAGCAAGAGTAATCCCTCTGAGTTGTTCTGGTGTGCTACAGACCACATCACCAATTGCAGACTGGGATCTCATATTTTCCATCCAATTTTTTAAAAACAATATATCACAGTCACAAACCCAGTCATTGTCCTCCAGCAGGAGTTCCATAATCCTACCAATGTGTTCTAAAAAGCCTACATAAGGCAGAGTCTGGAGTTGGTTTCCTCTCAAGTCCAGGTGCGTTAGGGGTACGAACCGAAAAATGTTGTTGGGTAAAAACTCAATGGCGTTGTCATTTAAGATCAGGACCTTAAGACGGATCAGTTTGTTGAAGGCCCCTGGTTCTATTACCCTGATGAAATTCGTATCAGCTTGTAGAAACTCCAAGTTCACCAGACCTTGAAATGTGTCCTCTTTCAATGTAACAAGGAAATTGCTATTTATGTGGAGTTTCTTCAGTGAGCTGAGGGTGCTAAAGACCCCTGGTTCCAGCTCCTGGATGCTGTTACCTCCAATGTGCAGCGAGACAGCATTTCTAAGCCCTTCCATTTCCTCGGCACCAAGCTCCACCAAGTCATTTTTGTAAAGGTTCAGATGGAAGGGCACACCTGACGGGACTTTGATTTGTGAGATTTTGCTGATGTTCCTCTGCTCACAGTTAAGATAAAGAATGCCATCCTTGCTTTCACAGGAGCACAAGGATTCACAGGACTTGCTAATGGAGGATAACGCCTGCAAGGGGTGATTATCCTGGGATTGAGCCGCAGAGACAAATAAGGCGATGAAAATGATACACGGCACCATTTCGGGGCTGAGATATCTGCAAAATAAACATGGACAAAGGGAATGGGAGGGAGAAAAAAAAAGAACATTAAACCACAATATTAAGTAATACCAGGGCTTGACATACATACAATGCTTTTACACAGATGTCTGGCATCTATTCTCTTTTCAGGGGATTAGAGCGAAACAACAGTCTAAAAATATGAACTATTTTGTAATAGAAGTCGTTTACTGTTGGGTGTATTATGAAGCTAAGCAGGATGAAATCACATGTCCCTGTGCATCAAATGCATTATGGTGACGATCACAGATATAATTACTGAATTATTTTCACAAACACTTTTGACTTCTGTCAAGAAATGTGCAGATAAAGGTAAGATTATCTTTCTACTCACCAAATCCACCACATTTCATTTTAAACAACCAACAACAGTCAAAAAAAGCTGATTTCAGCTTCAACAATACAAAGTAATTGTTCACAGCTTGCTGCTATTGCCCTAATGAGAATGAATGACTTCAAAAACACTGCAATCTGAGGTATAAACTGAATAAAGAGGGGACATCACTTGCTTGTCATTTTGATGACAAGTCCTCGGCACGACATTCAGATCAAGAGCAATAATTTGTTTAATCCCTGTGGAGGGAGGACACATTTAGTCTCAGGAGACTGGTGAATTTGTGACACGTCTTCCTTTCCACAATCATGGATTATTTGAAATCTATGTAAATTCAAGCAATTAATGATATGACAAGATTAGTGTCATGACCTTGACAAGATGTTCTGTGTAACACATGATGAAATGAAAAACTAAAAGAGAAATGTTCAAAAATAGTAACCATGAGTGCCTTATATTTGTTTCTGTGTTGTCCTTTGTTTGCACTTTTTTTTTTCTTTTTTTCCAGATCCACTAACACACATTTTCTTCTTGACAGTAAAAATATTGATTATTTGTGTTACTTTTAACCTAAACAAACACAGACCACTGGTGGCCATTACAACATTAATAAAACTGCAGAAAATTGAAAATCTAAACTCTGAATGAGCATTAAAAATATATTGATATTTTACAGTTAAATAAAACATATCTCAGTAGTAAACCACACATCACTCAAACCCTGTTATCAACTGATACAATGAAAAAAAAGGTCATGGAAAGAAAGAAAATAAAAACAGAAGAAAAATAAACGCATACAAATGTATTTCAGTACGAGTAAGTACATCAATATCCATGAGGTACGTGAGAACCTCGTCAAATCTTTGAATGTTTATTTGAATTTTTATGCCCTCATAGTAGTAATACACCTAGTGTAGTCAAATTGTGTTTACAGTAGCACCTGCAGGGGAATTAGGAAATAATCTTCCTATAAAAATTGGAAAAATTATTTTACCTGTACATAGAACTAGTAAGTAGAATAAAAATTGAGCATAAAGTAACAAAGCCGCCTAAATTGTTTCACAAATATTAATCACCGAAGCTGATTTTGTGAGGCAGACAACGATCAAAATGTATTGATATAAAAACTCAATAAAGTCTGCAACACACTTATCATCTTTAGGCCAAGGTCATAGACTGTCATGGAAAAGCTTTAGCTTCACAGGTGCCATTGTTGAATATAAAATGATAAAGAAAAAAAAAAGATTAGGCACTGTTAAATATTAATTCTGTACATCTGGACATTGTAGGGCTTGTTGATAAATTATAGACTGATAAGGTTAATATAACGCCATGTTTTTACTTAAAAATAATCATCACAGGAGTCTAGAGGTGGCCAGGACACCCTCTGCTCTGACCCTGGTGCCTCCTGGGACAACATGAAATGAAACAAAGTCTATTAAAAGATTCTATCACACATCACCCAATGACACACTGCTGTGAGCAGATGAAAAAGAAGATATGGGAAGGCATTAGACTTATGCACTTTTTTTTCTTAATCTGAACAGGAGCCAATCCATTTTTCTAGCAATCAGTTTTTATGAAACACTATGAAAAGCATGAGAGCTCTTCCACAGTCTGACTTTCACTGGTCTCTTCTTCAGTTTTCATCATTCACTGTCTTACAAACTTCATAGATTTTGTCAAGTGTTATTATAATACATTATTCTTCCCACCTGGAAAATGTTCATCCAACATCTAGCACAGAAAAAAAAAGTCAGCAAAGGAAAGCTGGAAAGAAAAGATGACATGCACAACACTCGTGCAGAGCTACTGGGCTGTGGAGAAATCAGGATGTTCACACTTATTTGGACCCAGATGATTTGCACTGTAGTGTTCTGGTGCAGTCAAGTGCTCTACAGAATCACAACGTGTCAAATACCCACTCATAACTGTCACAGTGACGACACTCCTTCTGCCCCTTCTGTGTAACTTCAACAAGCACTTCTTCCATTCACACACATCATCATACATTACAATGATGATTCATTTTTAACATTTACAGACGAGGTTATCATGAAAATTGTTTACAAACACTGGTAAAGTTCCAAAAGTCAAGCTTACAAAAAACTGTTGGCCCTACTTTAAAACTAAAAGAAAAAATTGCCCCTTTAAGTAGTTACTTTCTTTTGCATATTGAGTATTTGAACAACACAGCCTGCAGCACAGAGACCCACTTTGTTGAGTCATCTGAACGGTACATCAGAATGTTCAAACAAGACTTTCTAAATAAACTTTTGTGAGCAGAGAGTTCTGGGTTCTATTCCCAGAGGAACGACATCTTTTGGATAAAAGTCTCTGCTAAATACATACATGCTAGTTAAGGAAGCGCACCTGGGCCTGCAAGCTTCAGGTTGGAATCAAACCAGCTGCCACTAAGGTGTTCATACACAAACCACATAACTTACAGTGTTATGTGGTTCTACCCCCAAGATTCAATAATAAATACTCAGTTGAAAATGATTGAATGAATGGAAGAAATACATATTTAGTAATCATTGCAGCACTGTTGTAGATGATTTTGGTATATTTATTTTTTTCATTGTAGTACATGTATTCAAATAACCTACTCTTCCTGTGTTCTGCAGTTTTTCTTTTCTGCTTCATGCACCAAACAATGGAACAGCTTAAAATGGGTATCGATTCAGATACAAAATCTGACAACAAACCACAAAACTTACTCAAGACAGGAAAACTTCTTCTTCTTCTTCTTCTCCACATAACTCTTGACTGTTTGATACATTTTTACCTCTTTTATCAAAACCAAGAGTCTGTCAGAGTCTTGTTCTGTACTTGTCACTGTCACGATTCTGTAAAAGGAAATGTACTGCAGCCACAAATAGCCCATAGGGCGAAAACCTCTAATTAGTTGTGCTGTAGAGTGATGCAACTTTATATTCATGAACAAAAGTCTTCTTATCCCTGTTGGTCTTCAACAACAGACAGAACATTCAAGAACAAACTCCCTCACTCTGGACATGTGCGCTGTTTTTCTTAACAATAATAGTCACTTCATAGATATATACCACTGGAAACAGGATGACAAAAGGACATCCTCAGTAATTCCTGACAGCTGAAGGGTTGACAAACTTCATTTACCCCAAACAAGACTCATATGACTTGTAAACAAACTGTACAAACAAATATTCACTTCTCTATGTAAGAGCTGCCAAAGGAGGCTGAGAAAGCTAGCTCCTGGTTGTGGTTGAGGAGGAAGGACAGCAAATTAAGTCAGACACCGCAGTAGGGTCAGACGCAGGGACAGCCGTAAGGCCAAGCAGGAAATATCACCATGGATCTGTACACAGAACTAAATGTACACGCAGGCACAAAACTGGTGGGAAAGTATTTCTAAGCCTGAATATTTATCCTTAAAACTCATTAAAAGCAGCATGTGTGTGCATGCCACAATATAGCTAAGTATAGGTGCTTAGAGTTTGTGCTCTTACCGCAGTGGCAGGCTTCCAGCTTATAGTATACCGCCTTGGTGTCAGAAGGAAAGTGCAAGGAGTGGTTCATGCTTTACCTACTCAATTAATTGGCCCATTCTTTCTATTCATCTGTTTGCTTTAGAGAAATCCTGAGGACTGAATAGGATTTCTACTTCAAGGGAATATCCCAGACACTGAGTGTAGCAACTGGACCATTGTCAGCTATTAAATCAACCCTACAATCTCTGACCTAGAAAGTCTTCCTTATACCCACTGCAATACATGCAGAAATAATAATCAACATATAGTAATAATAGCTTCTCTGACACCTTGCACACCCAATTGTCAAATAAAGAAATTTAATGGCTGTGGAATAACCTTTGCAGACTGTTGCATTAGCTGTACTGTACAAAAACCAATCCTCAGTGGCCTCTTTAAAGATGTCAGCATAGGGTCTAATATCATTACATACATTTACAGCCTAAATATGATGTATGCAACTTGGACGTGAGGGGTTTTAATTTCCCAGCTGTGTACTACATGGTGTCCTCAGTGTTTCTCGCTGGTGGGCCTTCATTCCAGATAGATGGATAGATAGAGAGCATATGCCTGATAGAACTAATAATAGAAGCAGAAGGACTGTGTGTGCAGAGAGGAAGGAAGAGGAAGCAGAGACAGTAGCAGCTCCCCTGGAAAGCGTGATTAAGCTGGCTCGCATTTCAAATGGTCTGTTTAACTAATGTGCAGTAATTAGTCCTGCAGAAAAGAGCAGACGGCACACACCAGTGTACACTGGCACCAAGGTGATATCGGTGAGGACAAAAAAAAAGAAAACAAGGCGAACACCTGCACTGAACAGATGTATATATTTCCCAACTACATTATTGTCCCAGGAGAAAAAAGGAACAGGCATGTCGTATTCTAGAGTGACTCATCCGGCAGCAGCGGCAAATTGTAGATAATTTATTTACAATGTTCAATACAGACCCAGCTGAATGAGAAGCCTGGCACAATAAATATGGGGAAATGTGCCTATATGGGGTGGATACAGTGAAATTCCCATTCATTTGTTTATGCAGGATGGAACATAGAGTCAGTCTCATCTAATCAGCTCTGTCAATCCAATGGCATCAAATAGAGAAAAACTGAATATATTCACTCACATCTCATACATATTAAGAGTCTTTAATAAACCTATACCTCAGGCTGCACAAATGAAAAACACTTGATGAAAATCCAAACATATTACATGTCATCTTCATACAGAAAACCATCAATCAAAAACAGGATGCGAACTGTTGACCTTCTCACAGTTTTCAAAATGACATCACTGCACAACAGAATCATTATGTCAATATCACATTCATTTTGTTTCTCAAATGAAGTTAAGATCCCCTATTTTTAAACTGACTGCAGGGAAGAAAAGATAAGCTTTCAAGTCAACTCCTGTTGATAGTCTGTGCAGCACTCTAATGACTCTTGACAATGTGCAAATATCATCACAAACGGTAATTTTCGAGCACATTTCCAACCAAATGCGGGTTTGCCCAGGGTGGCTTTAGCTTCTTTGTGAAACAAAAATGCACAGCATAGCAGGAACAAAACATGCACCCAAATTACAGCGTGTGTTACGACTAATTATCCCCCTCTCTATACACTTCCTGTGCTGGTGGATATATAATTGGACCAAACCCTTAAAACATTGTAGCATGAGCTCACAAACTGAACAAGTCCAAAACTGGCACATGAGGTCAGTAGGTGTAGAAGAATACTGACCTGATCAGGTCTAAATCTGTCATGCTGTAATTCAAACATGCGTATTCCTCCATCTCTATAGCTAATGTGCAAAGACACATTGTTGAAAGGCAAATGTAAAAAAAAAAAACAATTATATTAGAAAAGAGCAGCTTTGTCAATTTCAGTGCTGATGCTCTTAAGAGAAAACGAGATGTAACTCCTTGTGTAAAGTGTGAAATCATGATCATTTAAAAGTAGGGACAATTTTTCTTTTCCAAAAAATTGTGTTTAAATGTCAAACTAAACTAATTTTACAGCTGCACCTGCTGTTTCACATTTTCTTTTATTCACAGAGAATAACTGGAAGAAAAAAAATTGCTTCCCCTCATGCAGTAATTGTCAAAGTGTGGAGTGGACACCACCTGAAGTAAGAAGATGTGACAGCAGGGTGTGGCAAACAGGAGGAAATATGTCAAGGTTCAAGACATGATGGGACATCTACTTAGTTAATGTTAATTAGTTAATTAGTTGATGTTACTGGGCTTTATGAATTCCTCAACTGAAGAACTTCATCGGTTTCTGGTTGAGGGAACTCTAGTAGTTCTTCTCCTCTAGACCACTGTCCTCACCACTGGACAAAGGTGTGAAGAGTTGCTTTGGTCCCAACCTTTGTTGATGAGCAGTTTTCTTGTCACATGTCCAGATGTGAATGGGAGTCGTTGTGGTCACAGTCGTCTAGAGAAGACTGGTCTGGTGTTGATGAGCAGTTGAACTTCCTAGGGTGGAATCTCAAGGCAAAATGGTCTGTAGCAGACAATTGATAAAGACTCTAAAGACTCTTCACTGCATTGTAATGTAATGCAAAGACCAGATTGTTTAGGTAGACATTTTCAAATATCATGACCTGGATGAATGAGAATCTTCATAGAAAATATGCTGTTTCCTGTTGTTAGTTCAATAAATGTTCATATGTAAAGTGTCAATTTGTGTTGGGGCCATGAAGGGAAATCCTCACTTGTTGAATGAAGTAATGATCATTGAACTTTAGGAAGAATTGACGTAGTGAGTGTTTTCACTGCTAATGTTCATACACTGTTCATAAACATCACTCAGTTTGAACAATATATTGGGTCCCTGATAATAATACTGTACAGTAGGTTTACATTCACAGTCACACAATCACTTTCATACAAAGTTACTTATTGAGGGTAATTAACAATATCAAGCAAGTTGTTCCTCAAATCAAACCCAGGGTTTCACTGCACTGCTTCCAAAAGAGGCGCTGTAACAACCACACTATAACAAAAATAGAATAAAGAGAAGATTCCCATGACAACAACCAACAGAAGACCAAAATTTAGTGTAGAAAATCTGTCTATTTTCTCTCTGCTGACTTTGAGCTAATTGACTGCCTGGTAACTAACAACCACGGACTTGAGCTGACCTGCACTGCCCACCTGCACAAGACCTTTCAAGACCAATTACCAAGGAATGGCACATCAGGCAGTTAAAGAGGCTTGACGGCATTTTGCAAAGCTCCTGTTTGAACCTGTTTCACAGAATAATAAAGTACCAGCACTTCATACATTTTCTGATGGTGTTTTGTTTTTGTATTTTTTTTTTCTGTGGAAAGTATACCGCTGGGCACCGCATTAAACTCACAATTACAACAGAAACAATGTAGATTGAAATACATTGAAACAGACAGCACAGCGTGATATGAAGTCAAATAGGTCTGGCAGATGCAATATGAGCAAATCACATGCAGTGCAAATGCAACAGAAGGTAGGGTTGCATTTCTAACAAAGGCAGAGGGTTTTTTCTCTTCGCCCAGATAAGCTGCTCACCAAGTTTAGTTTTGCTTTTCTTTTTTTTTTTTTTTCTTTTATATAAAAATAAGCCTGTAACCTTTATTCTGCAGAGCAGAAAATGGGTTTATAGCTTAAGATACATAACTGTAGAAGTATCATTACTACTTTGCAATGCTGGAAATGTTTAAGTGCACTATACATTAAAGGTAAAGTTTCAAATTTCTCCAGTTCTTGTTCCTGTGACTCTGTCTGAACTCCAATAAGACCCAGTGGCCTAAAGCTACTGCCTTCTATACGTCTCCTGACACATGGAGCTTTCAGTGATGGGCTATTTACACAAACACACACACACACACACTTCTGTACAACAACATTGCAGCACAAAGTGCAGACAGGTAGGCAACATTTTGCAGGGAATGTCGAGTCTTATCTCCTAATTTACCGCAATTTACACCTAGATGCTGCGAGGACAGGGCACAAATCTCAACAACCACTGGAGAGAGTTCTTTTGTACTCCTTCTGTCCCCGTGGATTTTCGGAGGTCAGTGAGCTTCAGCAGCAGCTTCCATTAATACTTAAAGTCAGGCCCATTGTGCTTAGGGGCTGTAAAACAAAATTAGAGAGAGAAGATGATGGAAATGTGAGGGGGTGAGGCTTGTGCTCAGTCAGGGGTTGTTCCAATTCATCTTGAGACAGAGGAGCAGATGGGAGATCTATGGCCTTATCATGCAGGTATGAATATTAGTGACTCTTCACTTATACGTGCAGCACCAGCATTGTCTCAAGCCTTTACTTTCAGACCATTTATCAGTTTCCCCCCTGCGTCTTGCGATGTTCCCGGGCACCAATTACAGACAGACTTGTCCTTTTTCTCCCCTTGTTTCTCTCTCCAGATGGAAAGTGATGTGTCCTGCCCTACAGTGTCAACATCCCACCAGTACACCATCATATCTGCAGAGATATGTGCAGCCCTCTGCAGTGGTCCAAGAGAAATGATAATTATGACATCCGCCCACTCTGGAGGCCAGATATAGTTCAACTCTCTTGCCCCATGTTCATCATCTGCCCTAAGTCTGTCACTGATCCAATATTCTGTGTGTCAGCAATGGCTTCCCTCTACTCTGTCTTGGCCGAGCGCAGTCACTTCACTATGACCGTAGACTGATGCGTTTTATTCTTAAGACGTTTCATCTCAACCTTTTGATGATAGTGCATTCAACTTGTATGGATCATTTAACATCTGTTCAACACCTAACATCCATCCACATCTACACAGGATCATAAAGATGTCACTGTTACCACATTGGAATTTAAAGCAGACGCTGATTCAGACCCTTTGTGGCCACTGAGAGAAACCACTAGGTTTTTTCAGCATTTTAAGGTATTAAAAAAGAAGCCATCCATTATACGTATCTTGTTTTTCTTCTTCCTCTGCACCATATTTATGTGTTGGCTGCCTGGGTTTGTATCAATGTGGTGATCGTTCTCAAAAAAACAGCATTGCAGCACACCTGGAGACTAACAGCTGTAAGGGCATTAAACTAGCAGCGTCTGTTAATAAGATGAAGGCGTAGGAGACATCAGTGTTTGCTGTCTGATGCTCTTCACTCAAGGTCACTCCTGTAATTGCTCAAGTTACTTGTGTTCCTCAGTTTTGCACATCACTACCTTGTGTTGTTTGCAAATAGGATTATCCCTTCCACATGGTAGGTATGTCTTAATTGCACATTTGGCTGGTGTTTGAAAAGCCCTGCGGAACTTGGAAAGTTCAGTAGAAGTCGTCTTGGCAAATCATCACTGTTTTTGTGTGCAATGGGTCACATGAATCGATCCAAAGAGGAGATGTTTTTCAGACACAAATGCAAATATGTTCCAAGTTGATTTTTT
>JAFBJS010003174.1:136639-161459 GCA_016785265.1 Paraplagusia blochii | reverse complement strand
ACTTCAGCCCATTGATTAGTATCTTAAAATACAATCACATTTGTAGTTTTTTATTACTATTTTTTATGTTATTTCTCAGGATCTACCAACACTCCTTTGGTGATCTACTGGTAGATCCCGATCCCGATCCACCTATTAGATATTATTTCCACATTAAGAACCAAGACATGGAAACCGTAACCACCAGACTTTAGCACCAGGGTCTGGGACAATCTGACATGGAACAGGGAGGATGAAGAGTGATGGACAACTCTAGGGTTAAATCTCTTTCTCTGGGACACAGAGCTGGACCACAACCAAGGATTTGTGGATAAAGATGTACTTTCTACTCAATGCTCAGTGGCGACACCAGTTTTTTTTTTTTTTAAAGGATCATCCTAAGTGAATAAACTAAAAATGCTAGAATTTTGTCCCTATTGGTTTTATGTATTTATATATATATATATATATATATATATATATATATATACATACATGGCATCAATGATTCGACCACAAAGCCTAGTTAGAGACCCTTCATCGATAGATTTGTACAAATTTGATACATTTCTCTACAGATGTAATCAATAATTCATCCTTCGTCTCTCCGAGCACACTTGGCTCCAACGGCCCGTGCATTCACGTACAAATTAGGATTCAGACACTGTTATGCAATTCACACTCCCTTCTTTCTCCGACTTGCAAAAAAAGAGAAAATACTACATTAAAATTCTATAATAAAATGCACCGCGTAGGAGAGTTGAGCCGATTGCCATCCGCCCGCTCACAGCTTGGAGATACAGTACAACTGCATGCGTGTGGAAAGGAGCCAGGTGTGCCCGAGGTAATGGAGACCCCCGAGGGATAGAAAAAAAAAACTGGGGGGAAACTCACTGTCCATTCTCCGTCAAGTCAAGTCCAGACAGAGGACACGTTCCTGCGCCATGACAGGTTGACAAGTGCGTCCACAGGGTGTCCTCCGAGAGGACCAAAAAACATTTTTAACTTTGAAAATACGACGGAACTGACATTCTTCGGCAGGTTGTAACCTGTTCTAATGGACATGTGAATAAGTATAAAATCACCATAAGAGCCTGTTAACAAAGTAGTCACAGATGTGTATTTAGAGAAACGGTCGTTAGGAGAATGTGAGACTTACCGACGAAAACCGGAGGAAAAAAGAAGATGGTTATTCCGAATTGTAGTCCATTAAAAGGCGTTATTGGTGGGAGCCAGGGTCCGAAACACCTTAGTTATAGTTCATTGACAGAGAGGAGAGAAAAGCCATAGGACACACAGCGGGGAAAGTTCTGTGTCTTTGTCAGTTCTGGTTTGTCCTCTCCTGGTCCCGGACTCTTGGCACCGGTCGGCTGTTAATTATTCCGTTGCGCACGGAGCTCACGGTCCGGGGCTGATGAGCGCCGTCTTATTCCCAAATAGACGCGTAATTGTGGGATTCAAAGAGTGCTGTAGATATGAAGATGAGCTCTCGGATTTATTTATTTTTATCAGTTAAATTAAGCTCATCTTAAAGAGCCAAAAGCGCACAAACCGTCTTCCTGTCAGGCGCTGCTCCGTGCCGCGCACTCGGTACTTGACTAGTGCGCAGTGTATTGGAGTCGCTGTTTTCATTTGCATGCTGTAGAGGTGGAAGGCAGAGGGACGAAGGTGTCGAGGCGGAAAGAATAAGTACAACTAAAGTTCCGTCGGTACCTTTCAGAATAAGAGCCAAAAGGAAAATACATTTTTTCTCTCTTTCAAAATAATTTATAACGTATAACACAAATAAAAACAGCAAAGTTAATCAAATTGTATATCTATCTTATAATTCATAATGAAACATTTCTGAACTTACTTTATAAAATTAAGAAAATGGAAAGGATAGAGTTTTGCTGAAAAGACAAAAGCCTTGTTTTTAAAACTGTAATGAAAAAAACTGCATGGAGTTAAATTCATTTCCATGTGTATTATGGGAACTCAAATAAACAATATTACAAATCTAGTGCCCAGGTGACATCATTGCATCTTAATGGAAACAAGGACGAGTCCATAAAATTAATAGAAGTAAGAAAAAATTACCTTTGCAGGATCTTATCTTCTTATCTAATAAATCCACTTACATGTTTACAATAGCAATTGTTGAAATGTATTAAAAATGCATTTGTACAGTTCCTTGCAATGTTGTTGGTTTACACAGTGGTGCATATTTTCACAGTATTCATACAACATTGATGAAGGGGTAAAGCCCGACAAGAAAGTTCATGTATCAAACAACTTCTTATTCATTCTTTAGGCATGAATATGGAGCTGCATCTGGACTGATACTGAAATGAATATCAAAATATCATTGGATATGAATTGTTGTTTTTATTACTAATATAATAAATGTTTACGTACGTTTTGGAAAAAGAAAATATTTAACAGAATAAACTCATTTTTCTGTGCAGTCCATGACATGACATTGTAGTGTTTTCCAGTTTCAGCTGAGCTGCTGTTTGACCTGATCTCTGACCACAAGGGTGCGCTAATTGATTAGCTGTGGTCATGATCCTTTGAAGCCAGTGGGCTGAAACAAACCACTTAGACTGTATTATTTACCAGTATATTTTAGTCTAAGTGCTGACAGTTTTGTCCTAGTGATTTTCAGTTGGTCAGGAACATACAGTATTCTTCTTCCCTCCTCTGTTGACAAGTTGACTTGTCATAGCATGAGTCCAAATGTACTCTTTCCTGACCATGATCGGGGGATTTGTTACATCATGATCTGGAACCAGATATTTTGAACTTCATAGTCTGTGCCTTTCTTTCAATTTCTGAAAATCTCCCCTCGACTCTAACAATTCTTCCTGTATAATCCTTCCTCGATGTGTATTTCCACATTTTGATAGAATTACTTTTAGAAAATTGCTATTTAACATTACATTTTAGGGATCTAAATGATTGAATGATCACATCGATTTAGTTTGTGCTCAAACAAAAATATCTAATGTGCATCATAAGAAAGTACCCATTTATTCATTCATTCATTCAGCCATTCTGCAGGTGGTGAGCCCACTGGAAGTCAACCGCTCTAACCGGGATTCGGACTTGCCCAGGAGGTGAACCCTGGAGTATCACACCAAAGACAGAGACATTCCTCTGCAGAGCACCTCAGTGTCAACTGGGCAGCTGTTGGATTCTGGACCCAAGTCTCCTTCCTCAACCACTGGGCCACAGCTGCCGCCCCACTTGATGTTTGTTCTTAATCCATTTCCATCTTGTGATTGTGCTGTGTACGGCTGCTTTGTGTACATGTAAAACTGGGGACTCACATATTTTGCCTGCGGCACCTTTTGGTTGTTTGTCTAGATCCTACAGTGTGACATTGAGTCCAATCATTAAAACTGGTAAACTGAGATTGGGGAGGAGTCAGATTCACAGAGGAATCCTGGCTTGACATTATTTTCAAGCTCACATCCTTTTTTCCCCTCATTTACAGTAAACATGAAAGGTAGTTGAGCTGCATTGACATCAATTGCACGTCTTCACTTCCTCCCCCAGCTGAATTAGTAATAGATGAGATTTTACCTCAATGTTGACTTGAGATATTGAAAAAGGACATGATGACGTGTTTTTCAACACAATAATATTTTCCCCATCGGTTTGATGAAGCAGAGGAAGTGAATAAGCAATCTTTCCTGGGGATAATAGGAACAAATAGACTGAAATGAAGCTTTTTCTGAGAGGAATGACATAAAACAAACATTTTTTTTATCTGTTAAAACTGAATTTCCTTTGGCTCTTCCTGAGTCAGATGGCAGCACTTAAGAGCCCTATTCTTGCCGTGTCTACTTTTAGTTCCTGTAATGTCAACATGCATCACCATTGCCATGGAAGCAGCCTAGTGCAAACAGAAAGATTAAAAACCGAGCCGAGCAATGAGATCCATGAAGACTTGGGACATTTGCTGATCTGCAATCTCCTCAAAAAATGAAGACAGTCTTTGCATGCTGGTTTGACCTAAGGTGGCACAGACTTCACATCAGGGATTCTACTCACAGGAAATGGAAGAAAATTAAAGCTTAGGTCAAAGATGGAGATCTCTTGTTAGATGCTCAATGGTTTCATTCTTTTATCTTTTCCTGCTTTAGACAAGTGTGCTTATTTCTCTCCCTGATTTTTTCACATGTAAAAGAAAACCAGGGCAGATTTTAGTTAAGTAAAGGTGAGCCGGAGAAAAATGAGTTTACAATTTAGGAAAATTAGTATCAGCCAGTGTCGTGTTGTCTTTTTCCGGTGACAGTGTTGTTTTGCAGCTTGCTCTTCTCAGGGCAGGAGCTGTGGAGGCAATTCCCGCAGTCACTGACCGAGAGCACATCTCTCATACTGCAGGGCCACATATAGGGACAGACATCCATTTACAGTCACACTCACATGCTCTAATGAACCAAACCCTGTTGTTTTGGGGCTGCAGGTCAAAGATAGAGAGAAGAGAAAGATCATCAGTTAGAGGAGGGGCTTAAAGCACTGCTTGATTTTGGTCCCTCTTGTCTTTAATATCTTTGCTGCAGTCTTCAGATAACAAGGACACAAGCTGTGCCTCGAAAGGATGGATGGATGGATGGAGGGATGAAGGATTGGATGGATGTCATGGATGGATAGACAGATGAATAGATAGACAACACAAGACAGCAAAAAATGGTAGTGTCACTGTGTTATTAAAGCAGTTACACTTACAATGATATTCAGTGGGTGCAATTATGATGATAGGAAGAGTGGTCACTATTGTATGTCCCAGAACTAAGTATTATACATTACTTAGTAAGTCCCTTAAAGGGCCTCTCAGTTTGACGAGGGTTGGGGACCTCCAAGATAAATAGATACATTGAATTGTGGACAGACAGACAGAGAGACAGATAGACAGACAGAGACAATTAATTAAATTGAGTTTAAAACACTCCTTCCATCCATGTTCCTTTAACAATTCTTTGTCACATAAAATCACATTGTCTTTTAGGTCCTTTTTATACAGCCCTGTTTTAAATGTCACCCACTGCTAAATACATCTCTAATAGAGTTGGTCCCATAATGCAAAAGGCCAATGAGAGGCGTCCGACACTCAGCTCACACATTATTAAGAAAACAAAACAGGTCACTCTGTGTTTTCAGTGATGTGCATCTCATCCAAAATCCTGACCAAGGAAATGAGCAGGGCAAAATAAAAGCTTATTTCAACAGCACATTTAATGGGAACCTCTGGTGACTGCGGTGCAGCGCAAACACTACACAAACCAATAAGCCAATAAATCAGTGATAAACAGAAGGTAATAACAGCACGTATCAAAACAATAAAATCAATTTGCTAAGCTTGGCCTTGTCTCAATAACTCACAAGAACGTGGTTTTATTGCTTTTCTGGTCAGATTTAAATGCACACAAAACAATGATGACAATAAATAGTGAATCAACTTAATGTGAATTTTAATTTAACTCTGTTTTTAGTGCAATTACTCATATATTGTGGATTTACTGTTTGGCTCAAGAGAAGTGTAAAATTATGCTGTGACACAAACATGTGTGGCCAGGTTTGCATTGCTGTTCTTATCCTTTAAATCCTTCCACAGAAAGCATTCCTTCAGGCTTAGTTCCTCCCTGTGGCTGATGCTCTACTGTCACCGCTCTCAGATAATCTGTGGTCAAACTTGTTGTCAGATAAACACACACCACACACACAAACTGAATACGAGTGTCGATGTGGGTCAACTAAGCTCGGGAACATACATCTGAAAGACACTTTCACCAGCTTGACATTTACATTGTGTGTGAACTCCTATGTCTGACATCAGAAAACATGCATGCTAAGTGTTTGATATTTGCTTATGGAAACTTCTCAAGCAGCTGTCCACACATCCTTTCAACAAGCAGAAGTGCAGGGAACCATAATCGACTTCAGCTCAAACGTCGCTTGACAAAAACAAATGTCCTCTTTCTCTGCAGCTCTGAGTCCATTTCTTCCCAGACATGAGCCTGACTGCATCATGGTGTAGTGTTCAATCACTGATACAAGTCCGAGCTTGAAAAATATGTGATCGCTCTGCTGCGGTTGTCCAACCTGTCCTTGTTGTGCCGACACTGAAGCCTGTTGATACTCAGATCAGTGTCTGTCATCAGGAACAACCTGTAATTTAATCCCAAAGATTGTGGTATAAAAAAAAAAGGAAATCTGATTTGAAAGAACAAGACGCTGTTGTTATGAGTGAACAATATTTCAATCTTGACTCGATGAAAAACCCTGGCTTATCTACAGAATACACAATTCAAACAACATCATGAAAAGTTGTAAAGGACAACGGAATGAATTTACAAAACATTCATGTTTCGAGACAAATTGGGGTTTTCAATGAGGCAAAACATATTATGAAAAAAATCTAAATATGACATAATAAATTTAGATTATTTTGGGGAAAATTGATTAATTTTGAGATTTTTTCACTGTTTGCTAGAGCAATTTTTGGTAAAATCCTAAACCCACCTTATTTCATTAAAATCACATGTTTTTCTCTTTTCTAGGCTCTCCCATTATTACAATCCACATTATTCCTACTTTTTTCCTTTCTCTTCCTCCCATACATTTTGACTGTGTCAAGGGAGTCAAAGGGACAAGCACAGCCAGCAGATGCAAAGGCCCGGCAGGGTACGTGGGACATGGCAGGTGTCTGATTTGATCTCCGTCCTCTCGTGGGCCACACACTTCAACCCCATGTGCAGCAGTAGAGCGTGCCAGTGGGTCTGCAGAGGAAAAAGGAAGGATGTGACAGAAAAGGACACCGGAGTCCATGCGTCTGCCTGGTTTCTTTCTCTGGACAGCATCAGGTGAAACCTAAAATGAGGGAAACATCAAGATGTTTTCCAACTGGTTTCTGCTTTTTTCAGTCAGGTGCATTATAAAAAAAAAGATATTATATAAAAACAGCGAGCACCACACTCCACCTCACTAGCTGGCTCTGACTGTTGTACCTGCCATTCAGACATACTTTTACCTTTTCAGCGTGAAACATCTTTTTTGTTACATTTGTAGGCTTTCAGAAAATCACTGAAGGGTGAAAACAAATTCAGCTACAAGTCAAGACATAGACAACACAATAATACTTGACATTTGGAAAACCTGAAGTCATGCTTAATAATGAATCACTGATTCGACCCTACTAGTAAAATATATTTTTGATGTTCTACACCACTGCAATTTTCTGCAATGAGAGTGAAAACCCCCGAAGCCTCGGTGATACAGGATCTGCTGCTATGACAACAAATCTTCATGTGTTTGCAGAAAGAATTACTGCGGCATCTTAATTAAAGTGACAGCTACTTCTCATCCCATTGCGGTGATAAAAGCAAAATATTGTTATTCTTTTTTTTTTTTTTCTATTTTTTTTAATCACATCTAATTGGCACATGAAGCACTCTGTGCACTCCGGTCCCTCTGTACTGTCGTCTTTGTCCTACAGCCAAGTCTGGCCAACCACCCCCCCTCACATGCATTACTCATGCTGTATGAAAGCCATTGATCTATTATTGAGCCAAAGTCTTTATTTGCGATCCAATCCCATTTGTCATCCAGCCACTGCCCTTGCGTCCAAGTATCGCATATCTTTTACCTGAGCTCCCACCTGTGAGTCATAGGGGCCGCGGTGACGAATGCTGCAAACGTCAAACCCCATCATCTCCCCTCTCATCTTTGACTGTTTACTCCAGAGACATTTTTATGTGACACTGAGCCACTCACCCTCAGGTGTTTTCCCTTCGCCCCCACCTTCAACCTACGCCTCCACCAAACCACACCCTACCCACGTATGAGTGTTCCCAGGTTATTGTTCATTGGGGACGGCGTTTAATTAAATCCTAAAGCTGCTTTTGTGTTTTCTACAAAGCGACCAGGACCACAAGCCACTAACTGACGTGTTATTGACCTGCTGCTGTATGAGCCAGTTGTAATCCTGTTAATGATTGAAGTCAGTTGGACACTTTGACAAGAAATTTTGATAAAAGACCCGAGTTCTTTGGTCGTTTTAAGAGATTGAAATGAGCAGCGAGTCAGTCCCCGTCTTTATTAGTCTTTTAGTTCATTACTATTGATGATTTTGACATATTTTCCTCCCAGTCATCGCCCACATCTGTTGCTCTCGTCTCTAAGGATGATGCAGCGTCAGACTGAAGAAAACACTCAGAATGACACCTTTACCCTAGGCCCATGTTTTCTTAAAGGTTTTCACAATAACATGCACAGTAAAATAATGTGAAGATTTTCGGTTTTTTTTTTTTTTTTTTTACATTTAAAGTAATTTAATTAGTTTCAAAATTAAATGAAAGAAACAAAATGAACATTTACCCAGTGGTGATAAAACTGAGAGAATTAATTGTTGTTCCAATATAAAGTAGCTCTCCCTATGTCATATTAAACAAAACTGACTTCTGGAACGTTTAATTAAAATGTATTCACTGGAAGCTGAAAGAATTAGGCTTATCATAATGGGATAATAGGATTAACACATTTATTCCGGCATAAATTAAAACTGTTCTTAATTTAACGCAGTCTGTGAGTCTCAAATGTAGAAATTAATTACAACTACATCATACGCGACTTTCACAGTGCGCTGCAGATGTAAATTTTCGGTTTTTGTCGTCCTCTGCTGGCAACTTTGCAGATTTGACCTTGTACTAAATTATATGTATTAAAGCAATTATTAATTATGTGTAGCGCTGCAGTGCTATGACAGAGGTGCCTGGTAGGATACAAACAAACAGAACTGTGCAAAAAATGTCAATATTTACCATTCTGTAGCTGGATCACATGTGACTGTCCCTAGTGTTGACATCTGGTTTCTGCAGTCATGAAGATGACATACATCTGCCATTGCAGTTTGTGGACACATTTGGACGCTGTGTTTGAAGTAATGTTAAATGTAAAATTGTTCAAATTTTATTGTTTTCCAAATAAAATTGAAACATACATACGTTCATACCCACATGAATGCATATATACATACAGCAGAACTGTCATGTGCACCATGCAGCACATACAGTATATAAATACATTAGTAAGAGGGTATAGAATATACTATAATATACTGAAGTCTATACATAAATATAAAACAGATTGCGGCATAAGACTGTATGTATAATAGTGGGGTTTTTGCATTTGTAGAGAATGACTTCAGAGTATCCTGTAGAAGTGAACACATCACTGAGAATGCTGTGTATATTTCCAAGTGTCCCTTGATGAAAGGAAAGGGAAAAAAAAAAGAAACACATCTCACATGTACAGTACACTGCCAGGATTGCAGTGTGTGCAACATTGTAAAACTGCAACCTGGTGGGAACTGCATCCCCTAATAGACTTATTCAAATATTTGTGCATGTTTATGAGCAGAAAATCCTGGGGTTTCCTGTAGAGAATTAGTTTGTTGAACCGAAGCAGCTGCAACCATGAAAATCCTCCCACTGCAAACACATCATCTCCGGGGCTCAGCTGCAGGTCGCCCTCCACTGGTAAATACTCTCCTCCACAGACTGTGACTAGGATGTGGGCAGACGCACTGCCTCACACACAAACACACAACCACTGGCAGCCTGCTGAATGCTAATTCCTGCCTTTCAGCTGTTCCCCCTGACTCCAGTTCTGATCCTCTTCTACCTGCTGGTTCTCAATCCTCCAAACCACACCCCAGTCACTGCACAGACACAGGTTCCTTTTGTCATCTTTTTTTTTTTTTGTTGTTGTTGCTCAAAGTCTCACAGACACTAGATGCCACCTTTAAGTGAGGCAGCTGTACTTAAACCTCACCTCATAAGCCTTGAAAACAATTAAAATGAAAGCAAATAGGGAATAAAGGTGTTGGTGGAGTGGGGGATTAGGACAGCTTCTGGGATTAGTTCACTGAGAGCCCACCCTGCACTGGGTGTTTTACAAGAGGAGGATAAGCTCTGCAACAACTTAAGGTCACTAACCAAACAGATTGAGTGCTTAGCAAAGATGAGAGGAAAGTGAAGAGGCAGTCAGGCTGCACTTTTAGGGTGAAAATGTAGACAATGACAAACACAGTCAAAGAAAACACGATCTCTCTTCCACTGCTCACCTGGGGCAGTATTATTACAAGATTGCTTAATATTGTCAATGACAGACATCAACACAAACAAACATACAATATTGAGGCATCATAGATACTAATATGACATATGACTAATATTTACAGAGATTGTTTGCATGTTTAACCAACAGTAAATAAAGAATACTAGTACAGAATAAATAAACTTTTGCACCAAAATAATGTTATCATACTGAAAAAAAAAAATGATATGAATGTATGTGGCAGTGTCATGCTCACTTGTGTTATTATGCAATGCTATTATGCAGCAATAGCACTTTAGCTATTAGTGTGTGTGATTGGTGATAATGCATTGATTGGATATTTCAACGTGTAACATTGTCTGTCTTCCACAGTGGCCTGGATTCACTCACTTAACACTCATTACATGAGATGTGACAACATAAAGATCTCTGCTCCTATTAGCTTCACTGCCATTAACCAAACAATGAATTGCACAGTGCATCATGTCACGCACTTCAATTAGACGCCTCCTCTCGGATCACTGTTGACAACACCTGTAAGCCCACCCGCAGGCCCGTCTGCCGCCTGCTGTGATACAACCAAAGAGGCCCACTGGGTTTGTAAAGACTTGTCTGGTGTCGTGCTGGGGACAAGGTCGTTGAGGTGATAATGAAATCCTCTCATTACCGTAATGAGATGCATCTTTTAATGAAGGTGATTTGCCCCTAAATAAAGACGCACAAGGTGTGCAAGACATGCAGGGACATGTGTTTGGTCCACGCAAACACACACACACACACACACACACACACACAGACACATAAATCTGTCATCTAATTATCCTGCAAGAGAAAACACCAGCAACCTCTTCAAGACGACTTTATTGCATCTGTGAATCTTTGTATTAGTTGTATTGTATCTGTTTACTCTGCTGTGGTGCAGTTTGGCCCCGTCAACAATAATGTAAGATATGGTTCAATTCCTGGAAATCACTGATGCAAAACAGTGTGGTGGAACACCGTTATATTAGTAATAACTGTCAGGGAAGTGCTTGATGTCGTGTAACACTACTTAAACTCACCGGGTTTATTTTGTAGTAAATTATTCACTAGAGTGCGCCATAATAAGTAATAAAATAAGTTGGAAAACCTTTAAACTTAGTTCATTGCAAGAAGTGGAGGCCGGCCCCAGCAGCTCTGTGTGTGTGTGTGTGTGTGTGTGTGTGTGTGTGTGTGTGTGTGTGTGTGTGTCTTCTAGAACCGCTGCATTACAGTTTATTTATGACTATGTCCCCGTTTTCTTTCTTGCCTGCATGAAAATGTGTGCACACACACACACACACACACTGAGAAATATGTGATGCAATATACAGAGCTGCCATTGGTTTCAGACACTGCTCCTAAAAGAGCCAGAGGGATGGAGCAACATGTCAGAAAAGACAAGTGAGAAAGTCCTCCAGGTTGTAGTTTAAATTTCATTTATATGGTGATGTACTCATTATGTTTGTGTATCAGATAACAAAAGCGTAGAAATCTGAATATTTTACAACAACTGCCTGGATCTCTGGATGTGACCTTGACTCGAGACACAACAAACAAACACTGATTTTCCTCCCACAATGCATTTCACCTTGAATTCAGGTGCATTTCTTTATAGTTACACACAATTCTTCGCTTTGATGCTGCATAAACACATAGTTTGTCAAGACAAAAACAATAACATTTGTAAAGTAGAGTAAGACTTCTTATAGAAAATTCAGAGTGCTGCAGACATTCATGTCCACAAAAGATTCATGGACCTTCAGGGTCCATCACTAGGAGCCTGCAGATGGCTCCAAGTTACTAACCCACCATGAGGAGGTGGGCTGCTGGGATGTTGTTATGCAGTTGGCAGACACAGAACTCCTCTGGTTCCTATGCTTCACTATGAAACCATTGTCATCACTGCTTTGGACCAATGTTGTCAGTGATGTTAATCCAGGTTGTTAATCACTGAACACGACATAGTGAGATCTGTGTCTTTATTTGTTGCTGGACTTCCACCTTACACATCCACTTCTTTAAATACCATGTCACCACTACCACAAATCACTAACTCAAAAACTTCTCTCTCACCCTCCATGTTTTAATCCAGCCCTTCTACGTATTTCTGCTTGAGTAATGGTTGGGCTCGGCTTCAAACACCAGAGGGCACTGTTGGATTTCTGCAGCAGTCACTCTTAAGCAAACCAGCACTGTAAATTCATGCTGCAGAAAAAAAAAAAAAAAGAGGAAGTAGTCCATTATCCGGTGCTTTGTTCATGTATGAATGACCCACTCAAGGAGAATAAACCACTAAATGATCTCCTTGTAGTTAAAAAGCATAAAAATATATATCTCACCAGAAGTAAATTAATCTGAATGAAGAATAAGTCACAATAAATTAAGGAATTTAGTCAGGATTCTGTATAATTCTGCAGTCTTATCGTTAACACTGGCCCTTTAAGGCAGAGAGGAGCAGAAAGTGTTAGAGCAAAACCACTAAAAAGAATTGATAATAAAAAAAATCCTGCTCACATTTAACGATCTTGTCACAGCCTGGAAACTAGTTGGGCTTTTTCCACCGTGTCACTTTTTAATCCCACACGCCGAGCATCTCCTGCTGTACTTATCAATTAGCAGCATTTATCCGGTCACACTGCTGTGCTACACAAAAGAGGACTACATTTCCTGGACGTCAGTAAACCAGATTGCCTACTGTTATTAATGGCCCTGCTGGGGAGGAAAGAATAGTTGCTGAGCACTACCTATGGTTACAGCAGCGGAAAGCTGGAGGAAAGGTTAGCTTTCATCAGCTGCAGCATCTTTTTGGCCAATTGTTTCATTGCCAGTTTGGCTTTGACACCTTGGCACAGAGTCTCAACAGAAGGCTTATTAAAGAAAAAAAAAAAAAAAAAAGAATTCCTTATTTTAAGACAAAAACACTTAATTGCATTTTTGAAAAATAAATAGTTTCATTACGCAAAATATTAGAGCGACTAATGGTTTCTCTATCCCGTCTAACTCAAGGTGTGCTGGAAATTTGCCCCCAAAACTGGACTGCAGGCAGGACAGTGATACACGTACAGGAACTTTGTTGAATCGTTGTAGAACAGATTAAATTAGAACACAGTGATGGTGTCAGGTAAGGTTCGCAGTGGAGAAAAATCCAAAATGTCTGCAGACAAACACTGAAATGCATCTCCCTCCTCACTTGATACGTGGGAGAGTCAAGGGTGACTGATCAATATTGGCATGGCGTTAATAGTTTTAGCAATGGAAGGCACGGCTCCTGTCTGCGTGCACGGGTGGCCCTGCGGCGTGTACGCGGCTCGAAAGCTTTATTGATCATGTGCTTGGGCGGAGGGTTAATGGACGGCCATTTCAAGTGCTCCGAGCCAAAGTCTCCCCCTTGAAAAAGTGCCACCGGCGATGTATTTTCGTGTTTAATCCTTAAATCAAGAAGAAGGGGTTAAACGTCGCCTGTCACCTTCAGCTGAGAAGTGACTCTTCACGTCCGAGGGGACTCAGAGGAAGACTGCCGCTGTGTCTGTGACGAGAGGGAACCTTGGCAGAGGATATTGAAAGATGGGAAGAGTTTATTTGTGTCCCTGCTACTAATGTAAATGTTGCTGAAAAAGCACAAAAATGGCTGCTGCAGAAAGGAGCGTTGAATAATGGGAACTGCTGACTAGTATATATGCACACTGCCCTTAAATGCTGCAGCAACATTTGCTTCTTTGTGTAATTTGCCTATTAAGATACAGACATTTAGATACAGTAAAAAGCAAATCAATAACTGGAATAGTAAAAAGGCTCCCCCTCAAATACTTAGAGCAAAGGCAAAAAGCAAACATAGTTAATGTGGCACCGCAACAGAAAATCGAAGAGAGTAATTTGTGCATTACCGCAAATAAATCAAGCCATGAATAAGTCCATAAAGGCTCCCAGGCTACGACCAATAGAATTATCGCATACAAGTTTAAATGGGGGGAAAATTTACATATGGGAGTTGCATGTTTATCACTAGAACCTGGCAGCAAAGTTACAGATGCAAATCTTCTCAGACAGTTAGTGACAAGTTGTTCTACAAACAGGAGAGTCTAAGATCCAGAGGTTACATAGAAGAAAGTGCTGCATCATAAATATGGCAGACACGCAATAACAATGACTACAATCTAAATAATTAACCTCAGATACACAAGTGCTGCTTTGTGTTTCAATAAACAAGTCTGAGCTTATTTTATTCCACATATTGTGAGACCATCTCTGTCGGTGTCGACTTCATTTTGCTGCACTCAACTTTTTTTTTTTTTCCATTCTGTTGCAACATATTGCATTTCTTGGATCAGGATAACAACTTTTATAGAATAAAAAAAAATAATCATTATGTCATTTAAAATCCCATTTTTCATAATGAGCACGGTTGGATGCCAGCATTGGATAAACAAACCCGACTGCTCACCTGTATATCCTCAGTAGAAATTCAGAAAGCTGCTGCAAATCTAGGGTGACGTCATTACTATCACATACTTTTCCTTTTTTGTCCAATTGTTTACGGCCCCGTCGTTGTCCTTCAGCTGATCTCTACCACTCACTCAGCTGATTGACGTACCAAAAAACCCCCCACAGTCGTTGCTCCATTAAATTGATCTAGTGAGTCTTCATCACACACACATGGTTTTCAATTTCCTTTCAGGTTCCATCGTTACAGAGCCTCAAACGGCTGACGCGTCGTTCGTGGGACCTCTGGGACATCAGCCGAACCAAACTTCATTAACTTTTTTTTCCTTCTTTTGGGGATGGTGTGTGCGTGTTTGGGGTTGAGGGATTGGGGAGTAGAGGTGCCGATAAAGTGCTGATTCAAGCAGCGTGATTGCTGGCAGCATTCAACTCCACTTAACTTTACGGCCCCTATAAAATTAACAGTAGCAGTAAAAGACATACCAAGAAAGTATGTTTCTAATGACACCTGGAGCGCCCTGGGTCATCTTTGGAGGAAATTATACAGTAAAATATTATTGAACCCAACAGCTTGGCTGCTATTTTAGGACAAGAGTCACTGTACATCTGCACAGGAGGGGTCAAGATGTTCTCCCACTTTGAGCACAATGTTTGTTATGAAAAACAGTCTGCTAACCCAAGACACTGAATCATACACTGAATAAAAATTTTATTAATTAATTTTACACATATGTTTCCTCTGAAAATATTTTCCATTTCCCAGGAAAGATGGGAAACATCAAGATGATTAAAGGAGCAGCTTTGCCTCTTTGGACTGAAATTCTCATCATGAAAGACAAACAGTTCAACATAGAGATGTACATGAAACCAACAGGTACCTGTTTAGGTTTCACACAAACTACTGGAACACAAACCAGGTTCCTTCCAAACTCCACAATCATAAACATCACAATTCCCTCTTTAAATAGAAGCAAGATGAGAGGAAACAGACAGAACTGGACATCCTTAAAAAACTGAGGTTATGGCAGACGGGATTTAGAAAAAAAAAAAAACAGTAGTTTGAGACACAACCTACTGTTACAGTTTAAAGACATTGAAGACATGGTAGGACCTGAATACTGGGAGGATGAAAATAAAAATAACAAAAACCACAAACCACTCTGACAATGAAGGTGATGACCCCTCAATATCCAATCAACAACTGTTACACAGGTGAACCCAGGTCCAGCCAACTGAAGGGACCAGAAACAACCTCTTAGCTTCTGGTAAATCCTGGAGGAAAGAAGAAACGTTTTCCAAAAACTCAACAGTTGATGCATTGATGTATAAATGCATGTGATATGCACATGTGCTCTTCTCTCTCTGTCTTTGAAAGCAGTTTATGATGTTTAAGATTATTAGTACCACCTTAACTATACCGGCTTTTTGTAACCTGTTGTCTATAAGTAAACCAAGCTGCATCATCAAGGTTCACTGTTGCTGCTGCTGCTCCTGGGTGGAGTGACTGGAGCAGACAATTCCCAGGTCGTATTTTTCAAAGCACATTTCAAAAAATGTTTTGTTCGTTAAATCTAAATGTACAGATCTAGAACATGACTTCTTGAGTGGATTCTTTGAAAATGAAATTTGAAAGACTGCATCCAGTGCTGTTGATCAAAAGTGCATTGATAGGAATGTCGCCTTCTGTAGTTCAAAGTGGGTACTTAGGACAAAAGAACGGCTGTAGAGGAAGTCAGACACGATCTTTGGGTTTTATTTTCTGCACATTTAAGAAATCAGAAGAAAGTGAAGTAAGGCCAGGGCCCTGAGAATGAAAGAGCAATGGAGTAGTGGTAATCTTGAAAGACACAGTTTGTGACGTGTGTTTTGATGTGAAGAGAGAGTCAGACAAGATCATGTGTTTGAAGCTGGATATTGGGAACGTCATTTTGAATGCTGTCAGTGCCTGTGCCCCACAAGTTGGACATGAGATGGAAGAGAAAATGGGATTATGTCCCCAGAGCCGGGGCCTAGGTAATTAGAGAAGACATTCATGGTCATGTGGGTGAAATGAAGAAGGGAGATGAACAGAGAACAACGTGGATTTTAACCTGAACAAACCAGAGACACAGTTGAACTGTTGGGAAAAAAGTCCATGTTGAGGACAAGTTATTATTCTCACAATTCTGGTCGTTAGTACAGAGAGTTATTTCATCAAATCATTCACACAATATCACAGTTGTTTAATTTATCTTTATCACAAGATAAACTGGGTTTTTCTGCAGTCTAGTCAGAATTAACCATAATGGATTGTTACCATCATTGAGGATGATGTTTTTCCAGTTTCATCTAATGTGCAGCCTCTTGTATTTATTTCCTCCATGTTTTTGTCACTTTTACTTCTGATGGGGTTGTTAAGGAGGAACCTCTTGCTCTATAGTGTTGATGGACTTTCTCTATTTTCACTTATTAGCTGGAAGAACTGAGTGGTTTTTCATCTTTTTAACTCTTTCCCACAGTCTTTGCATATTACATGTATTATTACATCTACACAGTTGATGGAACAATTAGAGACGTAGTTTATTTAACGGTAAATGTGCATCTAGTCTCTTGATTGTAACTACAGAGCATTCGTGTCAGAAGAATGTGTAGCAAGCTCCAGATTGCACATTAGAAGGTGAAAGGAGTAATTTGAGGTGATTGCAGAAAAAAAGAAAGGAACGTGGGAAGAACGGATGTAGGGGAGGTGAGGAGAGGTTTGTGAAAATATGCTCGACTCAAGGTTTTAGTGAAGAGACAGGAAGACAGGACAAGATGTCTAAAAGAAGGTCCAAATCTGAATATTTTAAAAACTAATACTGCCTGCTGCTGTATGAAGTAAATGGTCTTCAATAATAAAGTTAATAATTTATATCTGCTGGTGTCATTAGGTCAGAAAAAAAAAAAACAACATGATTTTGCATCAAAATGTTCTAATATCTGTTGCCAGATGAAGCATCCTTTGTCTCCTTGTGTGGTCGTCAGTATCAGTAAAGAAGATTGTTGACACACATCCATAGATTTTTGTCCATCTTTGCATGTTTATACATTACTGCATTAGGGGGCAGCAGAGTCCACGACCGCTCCCTGTCCTTAAACCACCATTCGTCAACCTCCCATTTCTTAAGGCGCTTCCATTTCCCAAACAGAGTTGGAGGAGGTGAACCCTGGAGTTCAACACTATGGTAGAAACTCTGTCTCTGACCACATGCGCAGAAATATTGAAGTCAAAGTCTTGTGTTTTAGTTCAGCTAATGTAATGTTTTGAAACATTTTGGAACATTTTCCATGTCCCCCTGTCCTCTGTATCTTCTGCTCCAACTCCCATGTCCTCTTCCCTCACTGCATCTATAAACCTCCTCTGAACATGTCCATGTCCTCTTAATTTTTCTCCAAACCTTTCTGTCTGTGTTTTCCCTCTAATGACCTGATCCCTGACCCTGTCCATCCTGGTCGACACAAAATAGAATCTTCTGAAATGAAATGAAAACAAAACATGTGATATGATATTCACTCAAGAGTCAAAACTCCTGCCCGACTGTAGACAATGTGGGATTTCTAGCAGTGTCATGCTTTCAAATCTCATCTAACTTGATAATATTCCATTTCTTGACAGGCCCAGTATTATATGCACAGTGTGAGAGGACGGCATTGGACTAAAGTGCAGTTTAGAGACAGGCAGCAAGGGGGCAATAATAGCTCGTGATAAATTCTGTCTGTAACTGCTGGTTAAAGTCATTGTGCGTCCATCTCCATCTCTTCCTTGTTTTCATCCTCCCTCTCTCTCTCTCTCTCCTCCATCAGCCCAGCTGAGTACTTCACGTTGAAAAGGAGAAACAAAGGCCTGATCTGTGTGATGTAAAAACTCTGCTGTTCTATTTTCTGCAGAAGCTCTTTTAAGTTCCTCCCAATAACTGCATCAGCATTCACGGCATCGTCACTGTGACCAGCCGGCTGTGCTGCATACACCAGCGGAGGGGTTAGAATTAACTTGGCAGCAACCTCCACCTGGCTGATGGGTGTAAAAAGAAGCGCTGATGACAAGGTAGACAAGTGGAACACCTCCACTACTGACAGATGCTCTGGTTGTCTGCACATCAGTAGCTTTTAAAGTCACTGCCTTTCAACAAAAAAGGGAAGAAAAAGAAGGCAGACAGAAAAGTCAAGAAAGACGGGTTGTTGTTGTTCGTGCTATTCAATCAAAAGCACAAAGAATCCTAATCTATTGATTGCAAGGAGAGAAGCTATAAATCACTCTATGTGGAGCAGTATTTCATCCCCTTGATTAAGACCCCCATGAGGTGAAGCTTTAAGAGTGAAATTGTAATCATTCCTTATGGTATTTTAACCCTTTTTGTTCTCATGGGTTCAATTTTAGATAAAAAAAAAAAGTTAAAACAAAAATGTAACATCATATAGACTAAAAGAGAAACGCACACACACACACACACAGGTTCTCAAGTATCTCCTTTCAATCCCTGCAACAATATCAGGGCCTTGTACACCTAAACAGGCCCAGATTTGACACTGCAGTATTGGTAGATACAACTTGCAATAAAAAGAAAATCTATTAAACACGGTTCCACGTCAAGAGTGCATCATCAAACAAAGCTATCTGAAGAAACCTTTATAGATTCAAGGACATTCTTCATCAGGAATCATTCCCATGTACAAATATTGCTTTGGTTTATACTCTCCCTACTTACAGTCTACATAAAAGGTCTAAGCTTCACATTTTTTTTCTATTTGATTCTGACTTATTCCAATCTGACTGTGATTTTTCAAACAGATCTGGTCTGATCTCAAATGTCTGCACAGCTACAGGTGCTGCCCAGCCTTATCTGTGGGGTTTAGTTTTATTGCTTTTATTTTTAGGTTGCAATACTTTCACAAAAAAAAAAAGTTTTACAGAAGTTGTACAACAGATGAGGGGGATTCAAACTTGGTTTTGAAGAGGAGGTTGGAGAAGGTAAATGTCACAGGTTATACAACATGGGAAGTCAGAGCTGCCAAGCAATTTCAACACAGACTTAGATTCTGAAATGCGCTGTTCATATTGCAATTTTATTAAATGTTATCCACTGTATGGATTCTAGATGCGGTGAGTGAATCATTGATACGTTAACTGTTGCATCAAAGTCTGACTACGTCAGGACCTTATGTATTAAAAGAAACATAGAATTATTAGAATAATGTTCCCTGGACGTTTGCAGCTACATTGGGTATTTGATCAGAATTAGTTGTTTTCTGAGATGAGATATAACAGCAGGAAGATCCTCTACATCTGTGTACAGTGTCTGAGATTACAGAGGGCGATGATGGGGTTTAAGAATACATTACATCGTACCAGGGATATGATATTAATGATGCCTAATGTGCTATTTATTCACATGAAATTCCATTAATGAATTAAATGCATTACCTCCTTACACTCCTATTTATTACCGATCCTTAGATTACAGCCCACGGAGTCGTTCAACCTTTCAGAGTTGAAAGAAAATGCAGGAAACTTGAGTGGATCTGAAATTATGTGATTCATATGATAATTTTTTAAAAAGCAGAGTCTCAGTTAATTGACGATTTCTGTATAATTAATTTACACAATAAACCTGAAGAGCTAGATGTGACTCTGGTCATCATACCAGATGATGGATGCTGTTGAACGCCTCTGACCTCCTTTTCCTACTTAGAAAATCTTCCTACTGGAATTAACTGTGCATGCACAGTTTACTCTCTGCATTGTTGCACTTTACATCCAAACCCTTATGATTGTATTCATTTTTAACAGACGCCCCAGAGGAAACAAAAAGTAAGGCTTAAAAATAACCTGTTATTTTTTTAATAAAATAATATAAAGAGTTTAGACATTCCCGATAAAGAAAATGAGAAAAGCACATGTGAGTGTAAATATTCCATAATGCTGGTGTACACAGAGTGGTTTTTCTGCATGTAAATTAATGCAAATGTCTTATTTGTGCTGGAGTGCATACATGAACATACATTTACATTCATTTTGGCCATATGTTTATTTATTGCACAGAACGAACCAGCAGCTGTGACCAGTGGGTGAAACATAACACTTATTGATATATTCAGTAAAACCCTCTCTACTGGTCTGCTCCCTCCGTGGACTGCAGATTTTAAGAATTCCAATCCCTCCAGTGTTTTTGTGATTTTATTTTTCTTATGAGTGATAAAAAAAAATACCAACCCAAAAAACATAAACATGTAGTAAGAACAAACAATATGTTAACAGTCTTAACTCTGTTAGCTAGACCTGCGTTCCCCAACCTTTATTGCTCCACAGACCAGTTAAACGTCTCGCACTATTTCTGTGGACAGGACGTGAAATTTTGGCAGGTAACTACCGAATAAAATTAAATTTCCATTGTTCTGAAATACTTTCCTACTTATAAAATCTTCCTACCCCAAATTAACTGAGCAAGAACACAACAAGGGTTTCCCAAGTGCATCGACCCTATGATTGTCTGCTACCAGACCAGTATCAAAAGTTAGAATCTTGTATCAATGACTGTGTCATTTTGAGTTTATTGTTGTCTTCACTGAGAAAATATAGTTGCATTATTGATGATGGAATCCTAGCCATTCTATTGGTCAGTTCTTTTGTTGATATGGATATGGATCAAGAGGAAGGAATAGACAGATGGGACTAAACTTCATCTGGAGGGTGGGCTTGTGTCACCACCACAGTGTTTTTTCAGAATTGTAGATTCACATATTTTGTTTTCCTAAGTCCCCTCTTCCTTCCTGTCTGAAATCATCACATCAGCATGTAGGGGTGTCTACAAGCAAAAGACAGACAGATCATGTGGACGAGTGCATGTGACCTACAACACACGTGTGTTTGAGTCGCTCCACCTGAAGCGGAGAACAGGAAGAAGAAGTGTAGGGAAGTTAGTCTTCTCACTGGTGATAGAGCCTGTCACTTTTTATCTCTTGTCACTTTTCTATTTGCCAATTCCCTCCTTTATTGATTAGTTTGCATGATCACACCCTGTCTTTGTGTCCGATGGTGTGATTGAGACCCCCCCCCCAAAAAAAAACAAACAACAACATACTGTAGGCGCCACAAATCAGGAGAGTGTGTTTCTCAGGTTTAATCATCTCTCTTTTTCTACCTTACGTCACTGGGAATAATGTGGTAATGAATTATATTGGTTTCTTTAAAACGCCACATGCTGGTGATGAGGCTGAATGAACAAACTCCACTGCGACAGACTACCTTGGCATGCAAACTTCAAAAGATATTTGCTTTTGAAGTGCCATGAGGCCTGGGGAAGCTGCTGCTTGGACCGACTGCTGTTGGATTTGTGAGTTGAATTCCAAAGAAGGAAGGTTGACATGGGTGATTTTTATTTCTCTCTGTCGCATCTCTGACCATGGGAGAAAATGCTCCCGAAAAACAAGTGAAATCCTATAACCAGAGTTCAGCCTGATGCTCAGTGAAGGACTGACAGTCCATCAGGGTAATGTCCAGAGATAAACACAGTGAGCTGCCCTGTAGCTGTTGGTGATGAAAAGAAGACCAGATCGGCTTCTCCCTGAGCTTTGATCTGGCTTCATATCTTTGTGTTCTGAGGCAGATGTGAATCAACAAATGTCTTTCGATCTGTGCTTTGCTGCTGCAGCTTCCTGACTCTTCCTCTGGTCCCTTATTAACAATTGACTTCACGGCTCTGGAATATCAGGCTCTTTAGAGAAGACATGATGTGGTGGGTTTAACACTGGAGCTGCCAATTGGCTGCTTGCCCTTTCAATTTTTTTTTTTTTTACATAAAGGAACACCCAGTGCATTGACTGCATCTAACAAAACATGGTACAGTAGTGAACCAATTAAAACTCCAGTTCATTTAAGCTGGTTATTTAGTTTCCCGAGGTCATCTTCCTTTCCCAGTTGTAGCTGTTGGTGATGAAAAGAAGACCAGATCGGCTTCTCCCTGAGCTTTGATCTGGCTTCATATCTTTGTGTTCTGAGGCAGATGTGAATCAACAAATGTCTTTCGATCTGTGCTTTGCTGCTGCAGCTTCCTGACTCTTCCTCTGGTCCCTTATTAACAATTGACTTCACGGCTCTGGAATATCAGGCTCTTTAGAGAAGACATGATGTGGTGGGTTTAACACTGGAGCTGCCAATTGGCTGCTTGCCCTTTCAATTTTTTTTTTTTTTTTACATAAAGGAACACCCAGTGCATCTAACAAAACATGGTACAGTAGTGAACCAATTAAAACTCCAGTAAATTTAAGCTGGTTATTTAGTTTCCCGAGGTCATCTTCCTTTCCCAGTTTTCCCAGAATTGTGTGAAAGAAGCAAAATGACACACCCTCACTGGTCACAGTCTCTCTGAAGGAAGACCACGAGCAGTCACGTGATCAGAGGATCACAGTGAAGCCTGTCCTGGAGGATCAAACTGTCACCAACCTCAGAGACAAAAAAAAAAAAAGAGCCAGAACAGAGCATCTCACTGTGAGCTGATAGATCAACCTACTGCTGCGCTGGTTGCATTAGCAAAATCCACAGGATAGATGTCAGGGAAGTTACATGATTATTTTGAGATGACTGAACTCCCTAGAACCTCAATCTTCATGATGATGACGATGTCTTAAATGACTGAACTTTTCTTTTTTTAGTCAGTTCAATCATCAATGGCCTAACGTGCCCCATGCAATGAGTTGGAAAAAGTTTCGTGATGCCTTGATTTTTTTTTTTTTTTAATTACCGTAGGCCTCAAAAGTTGCTGATTGTCATTGGTTGGAGTTTTCTTTATTGCAGAGCAATCTTATTGCGTAATTACTCTCATTGCAGTGGAAGCAGAGTTCTGCACTGTGAGGTAAATGTCAAAGAAATTAAATAGACTGAAAACACATATTTGCACACCTTCGATTACTGCTCTTTGCTGGTAAAGGCCCTATGGCAGTGGAGGGGGGTAAATAATGGATGTACAGCCTTAATTAAACAGTCATGCTCTGGAAAAATGGTGAAACGGCAATAAATCTAGTAGCCAGGGAGCGATCCTATCTTCTGTTGAACAAAGTTGAGGAAGGCGGTCGGAACTTTCTGTGTTTCTGTGCTGTATTTGAAAAGTTTAATTTAAGTCAGTTCAGAATGACAAAATGATAGTAGATGTGACTCAAGGAAATGTGGCCTTTCTGTTGTCTTTGCACACTGTAATGGTGTGGAGTCAATGAACAGCCCCCCCACAGGAAATGGACTTATATATTTACCTTGTCACATCAGAGGACAGCTTCAGTTTTTTTTTTTTTTTTTTCTTAGAATAGTTGTGACAAAGTTGTTGCTGCATCCGGCAGAACAGTCCACACATGTTGGGGGTTTTGGTAGTTTACCTTGTTCCCCAACAACCCCCAACACTCTTGGAATCTCATCATCTCTACTGAGGCTAAAAGGCACTTGACTAGTTTTACTTTCTCCTTTACTCTCCTCGTCCACTTTTAATTAGCCAAATCCTCAAAGATGACATTACGCATCATTAATGATACATTGTTAAAAGCTCTGTTGACCTTAAATCTGTTGAGAGTTAGTGACTATGAAAGAACTGTTGCCTTAGTAAAAACAAGCTTCAAATCAATGAATATATTATATATTTAACAATAAACTATAATAGTAACCAATTATAATAGTGACCAGTCAATTGGCAAAGTGATAATAATAGTAAAGAAAAATGCTCTGCTCTGGCCAGAAGGCATCGTTTCTGTCTTTTGTCCAAGGGGGACGATCCTGGAGTTTCAAACCAGTTATGGATAGAATGAAATCCCGGTTTGGCTTCTTGGCTTCCAGGTGGATCACCACATGCAGTAATGTATGTCAGGTAGTCATGGAGACTGTTGCTCTCATTACCTGGTAATAGATTTGAAGGTGAAAATTAAATGAATTAATGAACAAATAAATAAATACGTTTTTTTTTTTTTTTTTTTTTTTGGGGGGGGGTGGATCATGGGAATTTGTTTAACTGTTGTGTTACCTCAAATAAAACATATTTTGGAATTAGATATGTGGAATCCACCAGCTGCCAGGTTGCCACTGAAGTGGTCTGAGCATAGCACTGTCTGGACCCACATAACCTCCAGTAGGCTCACCACCCACACTCCTGTCTCTTATACACATCTTATATCAAAACGTTATCTGGAAACTAAAAATTAAACCACAGGATCTCGAGATCCTGTGGTTTCCCCACAGGTTTACCAGGAAATAAAAACAATACATAAAATAAAATGTTAAATA
>JAFBJS010003174.1:125464-136418 GCA_016785265.1 Paraplagusia blochii | reverse complement strand
GTCTCACATACTGTGGATACTAAACTTTCTGCAATTCTACAGTGACCCTGCACATGAATGTCACCTAACACTTTGTCTGTTCATAACACACAATTCTCCACCACAAGAGCAAAAAAAACAAAAACAGATTTTTATCTGACACAGACCGGGAATGACAATGATATATAACCCTGTCTGTGAAACTGCACATACACATTGCATTAGAGACAGATGTAATTTGCACCTGCAAAGAAGACTGTCCTGCAGCCACCAGAAGATCCCAGAGACAGACCATGGGTGACGATACAGCAGCTTCAGCTGGCAGGGTTCACAGAGGCAGCTTTTGGGACATGAACCAGAAACCTATTTGGATCAGTGAGCTGGAACTGATCAGCCACGTTCTCTCCTGCACCTCCACTCTACAGCTTTGAGACACTGTCAGCGTTTTCTGTCATATGTCACTAGTTATCCTGTATAGAAGTATCACAGCAATCTATGTCCAGATTGTCCTTCTGTACCTGCTAAACTTTTAGGACATGTATCCCCATTGATAGTTTTCTTCCTTATTTGCATGCTATTTTTTTCCCTCTTTACTGTGACATTAGCCCTTCATTTATTTTCTGTTTTCCCATTCATGCCCCTGTTGTACTCTTCCACACTCAGCTCCTTCCTCATTGGCATAGATAATATTTTTAGCTCAATATCCAGGTGTTGGATAGAGGGTCAAATGGGATGCCTTCAAATCCCTCGTTAGAACAAGTGTCCCATTTCCTGTTCCCATGATGTGCTAGATACTGTACAAATAGAGGACATGTTTTGTGCACTTCCTGCCCCTCACAGGAGACACACGTGGTGATTACTGCGTTATGGCCAAAGCATGATTTCAGAAGACTCTCCAAATTGGATCAAGCATATGGTTAATCCTTAAATTGCCAGATACATCAACGCAATTAGGCTCCAACGTGCAGTGCAAAAATCAATAGACAATTTTGTGGAGTTTTTCAGCATCCCATTAATTGATTTGGACTGGGCTGAAAATGATGCTCTAATATTTCTGTACCAGACGAGATGAAAGCACCAAAGGTGAATGACTAATGGCTAATTTGGGAGTGCAGATGTTTAGGTCATCCCTTTTAGGTGTCGTACTCAACATAATTGTGTGTTACTGTGTAGTGTGCCTGCAGCTCACTTTAAACACAATTTTCACCCACGTCTTTTCAGGCCACCGTGCCATTTGTGACCTGCTTCGTCTGACTCAATGAGAGATTTGTCATGTGCCTGATTTAGATATTCTATATTCCGCATTTGCAGACCCACAGGGAAGGACATAATTGAATAGACTGTGTCAAAGATCTCTCTCACTCCTGAAAAATCTCCCAGGGACATCCTACTGTTAATTATCTCCCACTCTGCAATATGGCCTAGTTTTATAATTACTGGTCCTGCCAAATATATTACAGCACATTGAAGCCTCTCATTTGACAGTTAATGATTTAGTATATGTGATATTTTGATGCGATATAAAAAAAAAAAAAACATGATATCATGATATCATATTCACTGACTCTGAGAATCAAGCTTTATTGGTCGTTAGACTGGTCTAGGATAAGGTGGCTGCTCCAATGTCCTCAGTATCAGTCGTAGTTTTGTTAATAGTTTCCAACAAAGGTAACACACTATTTATTTTAATGGTGTATTTGCAGGATGATCACAATAACGTTATACCTCCCCAATATCAGTGGTGAGTTTTACTTACATGTTGCTCAATATCTTGACAAATGTTGCAATACAATTCTTAACAGATTGAGTGTTTTATTACCATTTAACAGTAAGTGCATTTTATTCAATATTTACAGAAGCACAGTCTACTGTGCCATATTTACTTGCTGTCAAGATAAAGCACACCTAAACCACTCCACTATCATTTAAAATGTCTGTCTCCACAATTAGACATCAACATTCATCCAAAATAAACATGGATTTTTGCAGATGTCTGTGTATTTACTCAGTAAAATTGGTGACAAGAGTTTTTCTTTTTTTTTAGTATTCTATAATATCAGAACCCTGAAGCAACCAGGGAATAATTCCAGATTATTTAAAGTGTGCACTGCTTATGAGATAAAAAAAAATCAGTGAAATATAAGGTTTGTCTTTTTAGAGCTGCAGCAGCCAAGCATCTGCTCACACTATTAAGAAATCTCCCTCCAAGCAATGTAATTTATAAAACAGTCTTCTCACTTACCTCCTATTAGCAGGTAAAGTGAAGCGTCTGCGCTGCTTAAAAGCTGGATAATTACTTTTTGTTAGTTTTTATGCATTGATGGATAAAGTTGATTATCACATTTACATTCTTTCCTCAGCCTGGTGAGCTTTTCTGTTCTATTGTACTATTGTTTGTGCGCCAGTGTTCTGTAAACTCCATTGCACTGCAGAGAGTCTGGTTTTACTTCCCTCCTGCTCAGATTTGTCTGTGTTTTGTTTAGAGTCAATACAATTTAAGCACAAACTCACGACAGGAATTAAATTATAGGATTGTCGACCAAAATATGACATGGGTAAGGAGTAGAAAGACGGAATAAAACCCAAAATATTGAGTTATGATGTTTCAGGATAGGTGGCTTGGTTAAATGCAGTGGTAAAATTGTACAAACAAAGTTGGGATGAACAACAACATCCATCCGTTGTCCCAATTGCAGATTGATTAATTGGTAACAAAGCGGTCAAGCAGCTAAGCTAAAAAAAAAAACTGATTCTCTGGTTGCAACCTGGAGCCTTGACGACCACTAGATTTTGTCAATATAATACACCTTCATTTTACTGTCAGGGTGAATTAAGCAACTTGATTGTGGCAACTTGCTGCCATGTTGCCACTGAGGTGCTCTGAACAAAGCACAGTTCCCACCCAAATATCTCCACTCACAGGAAGGTTCATAACATGATGCAGTGTGATTTGGGTGGCAGTGGTGGAGACCGTTGCCCCGGCAACAGATCAGAGAAAGATCAGGATGAACAAATAAATAAATCATTGCCACACGAGCGTTACTTGTAATAGACATGAACAGTATGTATTCACCCCAGGCCTTGGGCTGTTCTACAGCTGTTGTTCTGGGTTATTTTTTTCCCTGTATTTTGGTGTTAAGTTTTAAGTGTCAGACACATTCAGTGTCTGAAAAGCCAAAATGATAGACAACAATTTAAATGTTACAAACACTGTATTACCGTCTCTTTTCAGTAGTTTCTGGATGATTTACTTTGACTGTGACTGTAAATCCAAGGTGCTAAAAGTCAATATAAATTCTTTGTCATTTCCTATTGTAAGTTAACCAGTAAAAATCAATCTAATCTTGTGCTTTCTTCACACTTACATCTCTGCAATGACAGAATATTGAATAAAATTCAGTCACTGACTTGTAAACCATGAATGTGCATTTTTACCCACTAAGATAAATATGTAATTCCCTGTCGTCCCTTGAGTTTTCCCCACCTATTCTACACAAGGATATTTAGGCTGTTTGGAAATTTGCCATTTTAAAGAGAGATAAAATGCCAGGAGTAAAAATACCAGTGACCTTTAGATCTTTGAACTTTTCCATTTAAAGCCCAAACTATGTTTTTTCACTTTTTAATTATGCCAATAAAATTGAATGTCCTTTGTTGGGTTAATGTTCAGTATTTGACTCAAAACAAGCCAGTGAGAGTGTCCAACTGTGTCCCTGAGGTCTCTTTGACAATGTTGATACCAGTTTCCTAAGCTGGAGACCGGGGAGTATCTGTAGAAGTATCTGTGCCAAGCACGTCTGGAGCTGTTTTCTTGCTGTCAGCAGAAATGCATGATGGGAATGGCTCCAGGTTTGACCCTGAGAAAAGGTGTATGCTGGAGCTCAATCTAAGCATTGACAACATGGCAGATAAGATGGGAGGAAAAAATATTTTCCTCAAAAATATTTCTTCCAGGACAAACCCCTGTAGGATGAGGGCAAACAATGGTTTAGGGTTAGTGATCCAGTTGTGTTCCAGATGCCATCGCCGAGGCTCCTTACAGATGATGCAGCAAAGGTAAAAAAAAAAAAAAAAAAGAAGAAAACAAAGATAAACGAGGGAAACAAAAAAAACAAACAAAAAAACAACCAATGTTTTTAAATAATTATTGCACTAGATTTATCAATGTAACACACCTTTATTTTACTGTCAGGACGAAATTAAACTTTGATTTCTTCTTCATGAGCTTTATATTTTTTGTTCCATATTGACAATTTTATGCTGATCTGAAATCACAACAAATTTTCACAGTTTGTTTAAGTTACGTGGATTTGTCTTGTTTTTGGTTTCTGTCCTTTGTTCTATATTATTGCTCACTGGACAAACTCTTTGCCATTGTGATCCACACCACTGCACACAACAACAACAACAACAACATGTGACCTGCCTCTAACCCATCACCAAAGTGAACAGTGGGCAGCAGTGAGTGATGACGGTGCTATGCTCAGTGGACCTGAGTGGTGACCCGGCAGTAGGTGGATTCCAACTTGTAATCCTTTGGAACCCTAACCCACTTCTTAACCATTATGGTCACCACTGCATAGAAGTGGAAGTTGATTAAAGTATCATTTTATTATGAAAACATGAGTAACATTTGTCCGTATTTCCTTTGTGACAAACCAATACGAAAATCAATTCTATGTTAGAAACAAAAAAAGAGTCTCCTCTCCCAGGTCAGCCGACCAAGTTCCACATTACAGTGCTGTTAGTGTTTGGTGATGTTCTTTGTACTTCAGGGACTTGGTGCATTATCATAGTGTCATGGTGCTGCTCTCCTCAAGGCTCTACAAAAGCCTCTTTTCACGACTCCCAGCTCATTTATTTTTCATAAAGCCAGGCTTGTTAATTAAAATGCCGAAAAGCACACTTAGGGTCGCACGCACCAAATTTTGTTGTTTGACCTTTTCTTTTAGCCCATATGTGGTACGGCCTGAGTTTGACGCCTTGATGAATGGATAATACACCATCCCAGCTGACATGGCTCTTTGGGGAAAATTAATGAGAACATGGTGGAACATGAAAAAGCGTTTGTTGCTACGGGCTGAGTTTCACTTTATCAGTGCAGGCCTTGAATGAGTCTTTGTAGAACATGTTAGTGCCAGTGCTCACGGATGGTAAATGAATATCATGTACTTATTAATCATTTGGGCACTTGAAAGGCCGAGTGATGAATGAGAGACGATGGGGTTAAAAGTGAGTGGCAGGAGGACGGAGTGATGGAAAGAAGAGAAGACGATGCCGTCATCAAAGCCTGGACACAGCTCTGTTTTAGACTTAGAAAAATGTTGTCCAAAAAATTCCCCTGTGGATCAATAAAGTCTGTTTGCCCCAATGAATGTATTCATAAATGCCAGTCAGAAGACATTTAATCTATAGGTTACTAACCCATGCTAAAACAATGGTTATGATGTAACTTGGATTAAAAACCATTGGAGCCATAATGAAGAGCAAAAGGTTTCTGAAAAATAAAATAAACAGTTTCTTCCAAGTAGAGCAGCCATATCATCTCCCATTCATCTACTCTAACTACTGTTTACTAATTATTTCCCATGCAAACCAATAACCTTTTAATTCTATTACAAAATTCTGTAGGTTGACGATCCCAAAAACAGACGACAACGTGTTGTGCACACATTAAACGTAAAGTAACATTCTGTAAAGCCATCGTTATTCTTTTCAAATGTTGATTGACAAATAATTTGATGGTTGGTTCCAAAAATGTTTCTTTCAACAAACGCAGCCAAAACAAACACACGAGGAATTCTATTTTTATGATTCTAATTGATGCGTGCTAAAAGTATAAAGTCTCTTCTTCATCCAAGAATGAAGGAGACTTGGTTTACGCTTTGTGAAAGAGTTGGTAAGCTTTTTAATGATGCAATTAAAAGCATGGAAATCAGTTATTTTCTTTTAATTTCTTTTTAGTCTTCTGGCACACAAACTGTGTAATTGGACCAACACACACTGTTGGAATTCAAAGAAAAACCCAAAGCAGTCAACATTGACTCATTAATACTGAATAAGGCAACAGCAAAAATGTCTTGTGTGGAATTTTGCTCTACAGTGTATCACAGTTTTCTGAGAATTTGAAATGCTCTAAGCTCATATCTGTGATGCAACATCTAAAGACAGAATGACTGAATATGTCGGAGAACTAACTATTGTTTTCTGTCTTTTACAGAAGTATTACAAAATCCACCATGTTGTGTCCTTATTACGAAACACAAAGAAGCGTTAGGGTAGATTCTGGAAAATGACATGGACCGATGTTCTCGTGTTGGGCCCATTAGTCTGTGCTATTAAAAGGAAGAGAGAAATAAAAGTCAGGTTTCAACGTTCAGTGAAGTTCTTTGCTTCTGATTATGACTGGATCAATCAGCCAAGATCAGAGTTTGCCACTGAAGACATTTCCTGTGTGTGTCTGAACACACAGACACATCAGGCTCACCAGCTCCATTGATTTCAGCACAGGGTGTCCTCAGGAATAAAAAAGATAATTGCCTGGTTTAGTGATGTGTGTATACACAGAGCACTGACCCCACACACACACACACACACACACACACACTCCAACTCCTGCCCCCAGAGGCTTGCACCATTAGAACACTAATGGCCATTAGTGTTTTCTGCATCTGTGACTTTGTCATGCAGTCATTTTATTTTGCCCCCCTCAAATGAGTGGATGTGCTAATTGATAGAATGTGTTTTTTTTTAAATCACATTCTTATTTGTCTAGAACTCATTCCTGCAGGGCTGCTGGTGGACCGGATGGTGAGACCTTTAACCTTCAGATCTTTCTTTGGGAACAAATTAAAAATGTTTAGGTGTCCATTTGAAGTCTCAGAGCATGGCACCACCCACACTCACTGCTCCCCATTTTTGTTGTGTGCAGTGGTGTGGGTCACAACACACAGTGTCACAACGACAAGAAGTTTGCTTTACTTTCCTTCCCTTTAAGAATAGAGTAAAATCAAACCATTGGAAACAGTTAGAGCCTCATTACGACAAAGGTGACACAAATCAAAACAAGCCTGTCCAGTCGCCCTAATAAATCAATTAAACTTAATCTGCTTGCTTTTGTTGCCGGGTCACAGGGTTGGTGGCACCACACAAATCACATTCAACAAAAGTTGGGTGGGTCAGAAAAGTGCTTAACTCTGAACACCTCAGTAGCAACTTGACAGCTGGTGGATTCAAAACCAAAGCCTTTTGGGCCCAGGCCTCAATAACCTTAGGCCTAACATCTTAATACATAATATCCAACATGCTGTCAGGATATAATAATAATAATAATTAAAAAAAAAAAATTCAACAGCAGCAACAGTGTGTGTTCATGTTCTCAATAGGGAGACCACGGCTCATATGTTGAGAAACTGCTCCTGAAGGATGAAGCTGCAACCTTTTCAGTTGCCACAGTCAATGCCAGAACAGTCGGTTGCCGGGGAGAAGAACAACTATTTTGGGGTACGATGGAGGCTCATGAGCACAGACTGGTGGATGCTTATTGAGGAGAAAAAAAATTAAAGAAAAAAAAAAAACACATGACTTTGTCATACAGCCACTTACTCTAAAAGTATTGAAGAAACAAATAAAAGCTTATAGGTGGATGGATGGGCAGATGTTATTACAGCCGAACCTCCAGGGAAGTGTTGTTTATCTACATTATTTGCCAACAATTGGCCACACCTCCACTCTGCAGCCTCACACTGCTAAGATCACCTACAACTGGTCTTGACAGAGGGGCTGCTGGAGGAGATTGTGATACACCACCCAAGGAACCTGCTCTGGTCAGTCGGTCCATAGAACATTGTATTTGGTTGCATGGTATTACCCCAAGTTGTTGAAATATTGTAAGCACTTCAGGGTTGTTATGACAATGTACATTTATAACTAACCAAAAAAAAATGTAGCCATAAATGTCTACAACATCATGAAGCCCTTCTTGTCCACTGCTTCCAGGAGCTGAAAAAGACTCTGTGTGATGTGACCTTCTTACCATAGTAGTTACAAACATCAAAGACAGATCTTTGGACAATGTCTGTGACTAATGCTAACGTTCAGTCTTAGGGAGAAGACCACAAATCAAAAGAAACCTATATTTGAAGCAGAACCCCCAAGGAAGCGGGCTTTTCCCGGTTGCTATAGCAACCACAATGTTTTTGCTTCATGAAATATATGAAAAGATTTGTGTGTGTATGTTTTCCTTGGTCTCTGTTGGTCTATCAGAGGCCTGGGAGCTTAGGGGGTTTGAAGCTACTCTGCCAGTTCCTACGACTGGCTGTTCTGGAGTAAAACCTCAGATGCTGTACCTCGAATTGATTGGACCCAGTTTCAGTTTGTGGGTCACAGTCAAAGTGATCTAGTCACTACTTCTAGCACTGATGGTTTTTTACTCCCTGTGTCCTCTCCAGCTCTTGCCTCAAATCCTCCCTGGATTTGAAAGTTCTTCAGCACAGTAGCTCTGTACCTTAGAAGGTCTAATTCTGTCTGACCTTCTGGGGGAAAATATTCCAAGTTATTGTAGTATTGAATGTTGGGGAAAAAAAAAATAAATAAAAAAAGTGTGCACACACACATTTTTTTTTCCCCCAACACTGAGTTTGTAGCTTGGAATACCAGAGAAACATCTTTTGTCAAATGGACTGTGCATTAAAGCAGGAGTTCCCTCAGCTGGACTGAGGACTGGTATCGACTGAGGGTGGTTTGCTACTGGCTGGGAGATAAAGAGGAATTATTAACTACATACCTGGTTATTTCCAGATAACTCCCAGGGCCTAACTCACAGTATATGTCAATATACACAATTTACTGTTTGGATTTAATTTGTTCTGAATTTAATTTCAGCATTTCATCCGTTTCCGGGTCACTGGTCCGTGTCTGTTGGGTTGTGCTTTTTATTCACTTTGGGATTTACTATCCAATTCCCATTGATGAAGGAGATGTTTTTAAAGAACTTACAACCTGATTCTGTGAGGACATGGAGGCCAGTCAGTCAATGTTAACATTAAACCTGCCGTGTCTTCTGGTCCAGATCTGCTTTGTCTCTACAATATGTTAATGTTAGAGCTAAGACAATTCCCCCAAAACTGCTGGACTTCATTGAGTGAGTTTGCAGATTAAAGTTCCTCAAAAGTCAATGACTCCCTCCAAAAAAAGTCACTTTGAATAATTGATGCCACCTCACTGTACACCCTGTCCCTCTCAGATCAGTTCCCTTGGTGTCACCTTGGTTTGTCCACTGAAACCTGATTCATTTCCAAACTAGGCAGAGTATCAGATGGAACTACCAACTCGCTGCACATGGACCCAGGTGAAGAAGACACTGGGAGTTTGTGAGAAAAGCAGCCATTTCTGAAGCAACGGACCATATTACCATGGCCAGTCTCCAAATTATTGTATGCAAAGTGAGCAGACTGACACATTTTAGCTACAGGGCCTCAGTACAGTGGCTGAACAAACCCCGATTTATATGCAGCTGAGATTGTGTCAGCTCTTGCAAACCATTATGGTCAATTCACTCATTTTGCTTAACTCTGGACCCTGGAGATGACTGCTGCTGCTGCTACTGCTGCTGCTGCTACTGCTGTGCATTGTTATGCACATAGTATGTACAATATATGGCAAATTTGCATGAAATGAAGACACCAGAACCCTGCTTTGTCCTCAGACCATGAAGGATCTTTACCTGTGCAAAGAAAAGGAAGAGCTGTGGACTTATTTCATCACATTAACTTTGACCTCTTTTCCTCCTTCCTTCATCTTTGACAAAGAATAATTCCAGGAATGGAAAAATAGCTGTGTCTAGATCATCATCGTCCAAAAAAAAAATTGATGACTGAAAATCTACACAGACAGATCATCGTCGTCATCATCTGAACCTACGCTCTACATCTGGTACCAGGGATGCTCACTGAGCTTCACAATCACAGTAACAACAGGCATAAAGCAGGCAAAAACACAGATGTTTGTTGAGACTCTGAATCAGTCACTTGGTCGATAACATTGCCTGCTGTGAAGCAGGTAGAAGCTACATATGAAATGACCTGGAATGTAGTTACTGATTTACTATGTCAGTGATTTTCAACCAGTGTGCCGCATCAAACTAGTGTGTCGCTGCAGTGTGAGGTCGTCAGGTGTGCCGCGGGAAATTATCTAATATCACCTAATTAACTATTGTTGGGTGTCTGCGCTGTAATAAAGTGTGGCTTTTAATGTAATAATCTACTATTCCAGCAGGGAGCAGCAGAGGCTATGGGGGCCTGTAAAAACAATAGCATTATTGCTCCGTGACAGTGACTGTAACAGCATGTGACAGCAAGATAAGCAGGTGACAGTGAAAATGCAAATGCAGAACAGGGCCCTGGACAAAATCCTGACCCAGATGAAGGCCATAGTATGAATGGTGGACAAAAAATAAAAAACACAACTTCACAGGCTCCCAGTTTGTAAACAGTGAGCTGTTGAATTACTGTTGGCCCAATAGCACCGTTGATTTACCTCAGTTAGCTCCTCTGTTCTCCTCAGGAAGTCTGCTGCAGTAAATAGTCAATAAAGCTTCAAAGACCACATTTTAAGAAAGCAATGCATGTGTGTGGAGGTGGTAATATATTTACAATTGTTCAATCAAAATGTTTATTGGATGTTGGAAAAGCTTTCAACTACATATTTTTGTTTTTAATCACAGTCAAGGTGGAGGAAGAGCTTTGTTTCTCCTGGCAGGAATGGAAGAAAGACACAAACAATCAGTGTGAAACCTGGCTCTGTGTGAGTATGTGACACAATGTGAGTATAAATACATTTAGAAACTATATTATTAACTAACATTAACTGTGTTAAAATTACATTTTGGTTGGTGTGCCAGAGGATTTTGTCAATGTTAAAAAAAAAAAAAAAAAAAAAAAAAAAAAGGCCCGGGGCCCAAAAAATGTTAAAAAAA
>JAFBJS010003174.1:106981-124015 GCA_016785265.1 Paraplagusia blochii | reverse complement strand
AAGGCAGAAGTATAATAAAATCATAAATTAATTGAGTTATTAAGATATGTGGTGGATCGGATAAATAGCGTAACAGGCCACATCCGGTCCCCAGACCTTACTTTGCCCATGTCTGATATATACTGTAGCTCTGTTCTCTAATCCTTTCTTTTCTATTCTATAAGCAGGTCTTTCACGCACCTCACACCATATGAATCCTCCAGGAGCAGGATCACGGTGTTCTTCCTCCTCCTCGTCTGAGGGAGAACCTTTAGTGGGAGCAAGCAATAAGATGAGTTACAGAAAAGAGAGATCACACACTGAAGATTTAATTTGGGATGATTTTTTTTCCCCTCTACAGCTCAGTAACACTTTTGAAGGTACAAGCTCATCCATCTGGGTAAACAATCCCTCCCAACCCCCCATGCAAACAATCCCTAATTACTCCTGTCTGATTAACTGGAGGTTTTGATCCACATCCCAGACACAAATAAGCCACAGGTGTGTGTACAGAACCCACAACATGATGCACACACAGAGACCTACAAGATTTGTTTCTGTGTCTGGCGAGTGAGTCAATACGGTGAATCAGAAAGACAGTGGCATCGGAGCAGCTTGACACCACATTTTTTATGGATACACAATTGAATTAAGATTTTATTTTCTTAGGATTTAAAGACGCCAACGATGATTTCCATATTTTAAAGCAGATGTGGAGAAATGAGAATTGCTTGAAAACTGGTGAAATAAGTTCCATTTATTCTCCAGAAAAAAAAAAAAAAAAGTATTTTTCTTTACCTTTAAATACTTTAGTTTACAAGATGGATTAAACCTTAAATGTATAAAAGTATTTCTATTTATAGCAGCTGTTAGCCTCCTAATCCGATCTGCCAAACTCTTCCAAATTACACAATTCATCTCATCATTATACTCCTGTAATTTTTCCTGTAAAGCCTTTACTTTTCCAATAAATAGTGTGGGAGCATTCCAGCCTTTAGTCATGACTTTACTTATATTTAGTTTCCCGCAAATACTCACTGAATCTGCCCTGGTCCTCCACTAAATTCCAGCTCCCTCTGTGGTGCATGAGTCAAACTAACTATGACTACCTGGACTATCTGTTTTAGAGCAACATGTTTCTGAAGAAAAAAAAAAACAAAAAAACACAGACACACAAACTGTCTAGTCAGCCTGTCCGATGATAAGGAAGAGAGAATAACGTCCATGCTTGTTATGCTTGGCAGCTTCCACTGCATCTCATGTCGTAAGAATGTATTTATGAGGACGTCCTCTTAAATAATTCAGATGTTGTAACTGCTCACTACTGCTATATCTGGTGCAATATCAATTATTCATTCAACAATTGGTTTGTCTATTTTTCAGTTTATATTTACCTTCTAGTTTTGCACTTATTCCAAATTTGAATTTGAGCAATAAAGTAATCAGATCAAATACAAAACAGAGCTTTGTTAGAAAACAGGTGTGTGGCTAAAAGGCAGTGACAGCTGACAATGACAGCTGTGTGATCATTAAATAAGACCTTAGTTTCATAACTGAAGTCAGGAAAAAAAAAAAAAAATCCAAGCGCTTTTCCTGCTGTGATGACGACACAGCAAGATCATAAATAATTCACACTTTATTATGCAAAGACATCAACTCCAGGTTAGATGCTTGGATTACATCAGAGTGTCCTCACTGGACAGAAGACACGTAAGTGAGTCTGTGGCTGACAAGATAACTGACACAACTGTCAAATGTATTACAAGACACCAGGGACTGCTGATGGTGGAGATGCACGACACTAACACACGACGAGGACTTGAGTTCAGTCGATGAAGACTAGTCTCAAAGTTCACGTTCAACTTATTTTTCTACTTTGTTTCCCCCATAAAGATTCAGTTAAAATAATCAAAAACCTTCTCAGCTTCTTACACTAATGGCATGTGTTTAATGACATGTTTTTACAACCATTTTTTCCTCTACGACCTTGTCCTCCTTTTTGTCTCTCCAGATGCCTCCTTGCATTCTCAACATGCAGTTTGTCCCCATGCGTTTCCCGGCCTTCCTCCCAGCGCTGTCCTCGTTAAATTCCAAGTGCTGCCCTAAATGGTTTTCCTCAAATGGAGGTCCCTGTGGTCTCTCAAAATCCAATGACACCCAGGAACAGACTCGTCGAGGTGGTGATCCACTTAAGTCCCTGCAGACTCACAGGACTCACTTCCTGACATGAGACGGTCGCAGACAACCTGCTCCTTCATTCAGCCATTTTTTGCCTGTTCTCCATGGGTGAATCCAAAGTGGTGGCAAGAGTTCAATGAGTTTTTTTGGGGGATAACAATTAATGCCTTCTTGGCCTTGTGTCTTTAATGGAATCCCATTGACTTGAGGATCTACTTTTATTAATGAGCCAGTCATTTTGCAGCGTTAACATCCAAACCTCATTTCCTGCTAAAATGGTGCACGTCACATGTGTTTGTGTGACAGTTTGCCAGTTTTTAACCACACTTTGACTTGTATTTTATTTTCATGCATTCTTGCATTTAGCATTGGATTTAATCCCGCCATGTGAACATTGTTAAACGAGTATCTGTAATGTTCTGCAAAGAAATCCCATTTCAGGCTCGAATGGCTCTTTCCGAAACCGCTCATCCGGGGAGCTGTGAAATATATGCCCTTGTAGAGCTTGTCTATTCAATCAATTTCCCTATTTGCAGTTAGCAACATTACTGCTCTGCATGATACTCTTCTTTGCACAAAGTGCATTAAAGCCTATTCTGGGTTGATTAACACTAGAGTCAATTAGAGGTGGCTGCAGAGAAGTATAAATAAAAGACAGAGAGTCACAGAACAAATGCTAGTCAGCATTTGCTGCATAGTGTGTTTTTTTTTTTTTTTTTTTTTGGAGGTGTGGGGGTAAAATTAGATGATTCTGAGACACTTTTTAAATGTCCCCATGTGGAGATGTGTATAAGAGACAGCACTGAGATGGTAACAATTCAGTGACAGTCTGCCATATGGACCACTAGCAGGGATCTCACACAGCTTGTCAACCTGGTCATCATACAAATGTGTTATGTTGCAGACAGGTCCAACCCTCATGCTGGCCCTGCACTCACTGTTTTCCTAATTAGCGTTACTATACTGCATTAATTATGAGCTGTGTCATGTTCGAACGTCCTGTGGTCCTGAGATGAATCTTTCCATAATTGGTTTCAGATCTGTTAAAGAAGAAAAGTGAAAATTTGATCCTGGTTTAGATTAAATAAAAAAAAAAAAAAAAAAAAAAAAAAAAAATTTACATAAGGAATGGAACGAGATGGTCGATTTTTTTTTTTTTTTTACCAGAATAAACTATATATAAAAAAAAAAAAATTTACATAGGAATGGAACGAGATGGTCGATTTTTTTTTTTTTTTTACCAGATTGACTGTCAATGATCATGAATATCATTTACTAAAATAATGATGAATAGGAGGGGCAACACGATGAAGAACCGCTATTTTTGGAATACTCTGCAGGGACAGATTCAGTTTTTTTTTTTTTTTTATTCCATCATAAGCATAGCAAATATAATGAAGCAAGAGTGCCTTTTCACAGTCTCCGGTGGGAAAACCAAATGCAAATTGATCAAACCTCATCACAGGGAATGACTCTACTTAGATTCTACTGAACAGGGGGTTCCATCTCCTCAGGTTCCTCATTTAAAATATGATGAGGTGGATATTAAATTCTGCTGCTTTGCAGTTTGAGGCAAAGCCTTGGTTTGGATCTGGACCAGGACTAGTTTTGATGGATCTGGAGCCTGAAGTTATTCACAAAATTTAAAAAAAAATTCACATTGTGAAACCTTCACCTGGCAGCATATTGCTTATAGGAACGTCTGGAGTCAACGATAGTTTAATCGAGATATACATTTAAAAAAGAAAAAAGTGCCATGGATTTCATTGAAATTCCCTGTTAGCAGACAAAGCTTCTTCATGGGCTGCAGGAACCTTTATCCTTTTTTGGTTGCACCAAAACCTAATGAACTAAACCCCCGGCTCAGGATTCTTTTTTTCTTTTTCTAAGAAATGTACAGTAAGTGAACGGACACAAGACATTATGACAACTTACTCACCCAAATCACCCAGTGTGAGTATGAAGTGGAGTGCACTCTTCCAGCCCAATTCAATTTCGACTCTCTCCATTTCTTCCTTTGACTGATAGCACAGACGGTTTGGAAGATGTATGGACTGTCAGCTGCAAATCTTATCAGCCCCTGTTATGGTTGCCACCATTCAAACTGGGCACTGGTTCTAATGTCAGAGCTAAAGCTTCTTTCATATGTATGTGTGCGTGACATGCACACTTGCAGAGTCATCGCTCACTGTGACAAATTGCATTCATGTGTTTCATGCAGGGTGATTGAAAATTTTAACCGCACTGGCCTCACATCTGATTTCTAACAAAGCCTCAATGGGCTTTGTGTTAGAACAGTTTTTTTTATAGTAAGCCCAGTCCAGCCCCCACTCCTGAATAATAACAAATTAATTCAATTTAGTTAGCAACCTGCGTGCAACGCAGCAGTAAGTTAAATGTCAGTCTCTGACAAGAAGTGATGGATACCACGTCAGCTGTAAAAGCTGACACGACGGCAGAGAGATTGATCCTTTGTAGGAACAACAATGAGGTTTCCCTTTATGATTCCAGTAACATTATATTGTTTATATCTCAATGTGCTTGCAAAAGCGCCTGGGCCCAGGATGAAGAGTGCTGTCAGAGACATTGATAGGCTGTTGCTGAAGCATCAAAGTTTTCTTCTATTAGATCTGAAACCTTTGATTGAATCAAAGTGGAGGCGGGCTGCTGCCGAGTTCATGCATTGTTCACGTCCCCATGTGGCTTCTTGATCTTATTTTTCTGCTTGTACTTGATGCACACAGGTTCCTTTATTGTCTCGGTATAAAGTTGGCGAAAAATCAGTGACACTCGAAAGGGAAACAAATTAAGATAAAATATGTTAAAAACAAAAGTATCTGGGAAATTAACCGACATGTTGGGCTAAATCATATATTTTAATGTCTGCAACTCAAACTCTTGAGCAAAAACAAGATTTAATTTAACTCACAAATCTCAGCAGAACAAAGAATGCAGCTCAACAATTCACAATTATCTTTCAGTTTAAGGATATTTTTTCCAATATCTTACAGCCTGTAATCAGTGTGAATAATTTAATACCAACACACAAGTTAAGTATTTATTTTAAAAGGGCTGTGTTAGGAAGGGGATATATTAGGAACTCACTGGCTCTGGAATTTACCAGTTTGCAGACCTTTCTGGAAACAGCAGCGCTGTCCTCAATTTTGTCTTTAATTGTAAAGTGCATGTCCCTAAGTGTCCTTTGGACTGTGCTTTGAGTCACAGCAGACTCTTCAGCAGCTGATGGTTGAATTCTTTGTCAAACCACCATTCATACTGTGTGTGGGCTTCCAACCACAAATGAAGGTCTGCTAGTAAATCTTTGTCTTCATCATTTTAACGCTTTCTGCTCACGTCGTGCTTTTAAAGCGGACCAAACACATCACCACCAGTTGATGACAGAAACACCAACACAACCTTTGAACAGTAATGAACAAATACAAAACACATAAAAACACAAAACCCAACCCATCATAACGCAACTTTCCTGCAGGTGTAACAGTTAAGTTATGATGATAGAAATAAATAAGACCAGACAGTAACGCTGGTGTTTTGTTGTAAAGCCCATGTTAGAATTCATATAGAAAAATACCCTGTAATCTGGGCTGCACGTGAGGTTTTACAGACACTACACATTGATCGTGGGACCATTGTTTGGTTTTTTCCCCCCTTTATTAGCAATTTAAGACTCAATGGACACACGATAACAAGGGGATGAAGATGCACATGCACACCATCTGGTCTGACATTGGTTGCCCCATTTTATCAAAGACATCTCCCACACCTGACACTAGTCCCAGAGTAACGCATTTATTTTACGGCCACACTGGCGAGACTGCAAACATTAATTGCAATGTCAAAACTTGTTCAGGAGTAAAGAGCGACATGTTAGTCAGATACATTGTCTGTGCACACACACATTTACCCGGCAACGGTGACTTTTTGTTTTCCCAATTTAAGGGAAAGAGGAAAAATGGAAAACTGCAGGCAACCCAGTCCTGCTAGTTAACGCACATAATGAAAAGTGCAAGCTCTGTCATTTTCCTGCAGATAAGTGTTCTGATGAGAAGGCGAGACAATAGCAGCACATTAATCTTCCTGACATGCTGAGCTTTGGCTTTAAAGCATTCACTTCTCTCCCATTCTTGGGCCTCCTTTCTATTTATCTATGAAGCCACACTCTCAAAGAAAGATGAACACACACCACAAACAAGCTTGTTGCAGAAATTTGCCATTGCACCAGCAATATCCTGCAAGTGCACAACAAAACAATGAATAAATGAATGAAAGTGTCATGCTCTCCTGGCCAACGTCAGTAATAGATTACACTGCTACCAAAACAAGTGCAGTTAAAAAAAAAAAAAAGACGTAAAAAAAAAAAAAAAAAAAAAAAAAAAAATGTCTATTCATGGCGTAGATAGGGCTGTTTTTTTTTTTGGAAAGTACATACAGTCTTAATGTTCAACCTCATTACTAAAGCATAGTTGTCCAGTTGGGGACAAGAGGACAGACGTTAAATCACACCTCCACTTCCCAGTGCATGTGTCATGATAGTGAACATTCTTTACAGTGACATTAGGATTGGCGCTTAACTTCTGGTGAAGAATCTGCACCCGGGAAATGGTTCCAACACGCTGCATTTTCCAGACTGACAGATGCATAAAATGGCTTTAACAGCAATGAAGATTTTAAGTGTATTTCATAATGAGCTGCAGGTTAAAACAGCCATGTTTTAACCTGCAGAATTGGTCTTTTTGAAACCCAGCACAGGATTTCTGATCAACATCTTGAAACCTTTTGTGATAAAAGAATGAAAAGCACCCAACACCTAGCAGGTAAACAGAAAAACTGTATTACAGCCTCTGTCCCCTCTAGGGAGACAATCTCTGAGACTACAAAACCAATTGCCTTCTTCTAAGGCTGTGGAAACAGAACCACTACACACAACTCTTCTAAATATCATTAACAGACTTGTTTAATGTGTCTTTACCAAGTTGGTGCTGTCTGCGTTCTGGCAGATGATGTCTAAGGTTTCTGTGAGTCTGATTGGAACATCTAGTGACTTTTAAACAGCTGTACATCTCATCTAAAGAAGTGTCTAATACGTAAAAGTACAAGGAGCCCAATGACATCATCTGTGTCTGACAACTGTCAGATCAACACAGAACCATGAATGAGAAGAAATAAACACAGAAATGTGAAGGAGCTGCAGCCTCTTGGCAAACATGTCAGGGATGACAGTGGTGCAAACAGATTCTACAGATGCAGTTACATCAATGTGAGTCGACAGTCGGAGATTAGTTAAAGCAAAGTTTCTGCTCTGGCTGTCAGTGTTTGCCAAAGCCTTGCAGTCTGAGTATCCAAAGTCATGTGACACACACACAAAGACTTCGCTTTCAAAAGTTTTGACCCTGTTATACATTTGCTCATCAGTGCATTTGTCACCAGAACACCTCAGGCTGTAGTTCAATGACCAACTTTGTAGTTGAGTCATCATGTATGGGACACTCTTAGGGACTTAGCTGTCAACTGATCCATCAGCTGGCTTCAGTTTCAGAGGTGGAAAAGGACAAACCTGAATGAGGTCATTAGAGAGACAACACAATCTGGAGAAAAAGATAGAGAAGCCAGATGAAGGGACAGGGGTTATATTGGTAGGAGAATGCTCCAGGTGGTGCCATCACGTAGGAGTCAAAGAGGAAATTGCTGGATGCAGTGAGGGAGGACAAAGAGGGAGTTGGGGTAGAAGATACAAAGGACAGGGGGGTGGTGGACAAACGTTGACTCACTGTGGCAACCCCTGATAAAGGGACAAGCCGGAAGGAGAAGTAAATGGACAAACATTGTAGGTCCAAACATCTGGTTCTTAGAACTACTGAGGAAATCTACAGGTACAGGCAGGATGACCTCCTCCACTGGGAGGTCATCAGGTGGTGGAATATTTTGAAGAATATTTTGAAGATCTCCTAAACCCCACTGACATGCATTTTATGAGGAAGCAGAGACTGGTGGCTTGGGCTGAACCACACATTTCATGTCCTTAAGTCAAGACACTACTTGGTAAATGAATGAGGTTTTAGTCTTTTCATATGATTGAACACTACAGTTAACAGAATCTCATTTATTAGACACACACACACACACACACACACACACACATCTGAGCAGTTACAATACTAAGCAGATGGTGAACCATTCTTCCAAGCTGACTCAGCAAATTAATTTATACAAGGATGAGGTCACCAACCAAGTCAAAGACTAACAATTTAACATAGATTACATATCATCCCAAGAGGCATTGTTAGATTAACAGTATGCATGTGTTTGTCAACAGCAGAGAAACCAACTGAGTGACCAACATAGTAGAGTTGGTCTGATGTGTCAATTGACTCCTAGAACCCATTCCTAATCCTCCTCAATCTGATCACAAATAAGGAGATTAAAATGATCCCACTTTCATCTGATATCAGTTGGACTATTTTCACTGCTTTCAATACAAGCCTGACTTGACTAAGACAAACACACAGGAAGTTCCATCCAAGCACTTGTATCCACTTATTCAGTACTGCTACATCATGGGAGCAGCATTCACCACAACTGCTGCCCAAATCACACTGTACCTCCCTGTAGGGATTGAGCCCACAGGCAGTAAACTACCCTAACAGGAATTCAAACTTGAAATGACACACTTAAGACAGAGACATTGTCTGTGGGCCAAAGTGAAGGCCCACAGAGGAAGTCAAGCATTCTGACAAAAATAAAATTAAAACTCATTCAATCCATTTAGAAGTAGATCTTACTTCAGTTCAAAATAAATAAATACAAACAAACAAACCCAAAAAAAAAAATAAATAAAAAAAAAAAAACCATAGGACAGTAACAGCCTTGGATAACCACCCCACACAAGACACACACCACAGACACTCCATTCCCCTCAACAGGCACTGAAGAACAGAGGTATTTATACACAGGGCATCAGGTGTGATGAGTGAGGCTGATGACCAGAGAATCACAGGACACAGGTGAGTGTGATGGAACTGATGAACACAGGAGAACCAGATCATAGTCATCATGCAACTCTGTTTTATTTCCTCCATTCACTCATTTAAGTGTTTTAGTTTAATTAAACAATGAGCAAAAAAAAAAAGATGTGTAAGTTGGGTTTAAAGCATTGAATTAGGCACCGGTTATACAGAACAGATAATACTTGATTACTTTAATTAAAATAGTTGAGTTTTTTCTTTGATTGTTTTCCTTTTTTATTGAACAGCAAACACTGATGGAACCTTGTAATTAAACAAGGACAGTGTGCTTCACCTGGACCCCGTCTGCAGAAACACTACATACAGAATAAATCACCAATAGAGCGTAGTATAAATACAACAAGGTGATAGGTGACTTATATTTCATAGAGGGGGCTACAGGCAACATGGAATTGGAATATTTGGCTTTAAAAAGGCTGGAGATGAGTATACTAGTATTTGCTTTACTCTCCATCTTAAAATGTGATGCTTGTTGACTTTCTGAATGAAATGCAATAAGACAGAGTGAGTAACAAACTACTATCAATGGGTCAGTGCGGTGTATCTCCGTGGAAATACTATCTGTTAAGCTTCCTCTATATGTACTTTATTTTAAACAAACTGGACATAAGATCAGTGAACCTTTTATTTATTTTTTTCTTTTATGGACAACCATAACAAGAACAGTTTTCACGAGTTTTACATTTGTTTTATCAGATCCATTTTGTGACAAGGTATATATTTTTACTACAGTACAGGCATAGAGCACTATTACAGATGACATTCCCGTAGTTAGGAAATTGAGTTTTCAAGCGAGCAAACAGAACCTTCAGTCAGCTAAAAATAAACCGACAACTGAGCCCGAGGTGATCATTAAGTCTGGGGGAGTTTGCAGGGTCCTTTTAGGTCTCTGGTTCTTCATCAGTTAAAGCCCCGAGGGTAGCTACAATAAATGTGCGCATCATTCTGTCCACAGAAGATACGGCCTTCTGCTTCTGTTTTATACGTCTCCATCAACGTTTCCGAGTGTCATTTGTACCATCCATAAAAGTGAAGATGCTTAAGGGAAACTGGGCTGCCCACTGTCCTATAAAGAATGAAATAGTCGGCTTCAGTGAGTCACAGCAGTGATCGGAGTAAAATTGACGTAAAAACAACTTTATTGAACACAATAAGTGTGAATGTAAATGGACATGAAAGACGCTCAATAAAGTCAAGATTTTCTTTTCATCTTATTAACATCTAAACTAAAATAAAATATATATATAGGTTACAGTCAGAGGTCTGACCCGTATCAAGTGAATCTAAAAGTAACTACATCATCTTAGCATAAAATGAAGTTCAAAGAAGTGATAAAATCACTTGGAAATGGTTATTAGCTTTTGATTACTTGAGTACTTAAAAAAGTAATCAAGTTACTTCACGAATTACATATTTGAAAAAAGTAATTTGTTACATTATTACTAATGATACTGTAAAAAGTAATTGACCATTCAGTATAATTCAATTTAATCTGGTCAGGGACAGGTCTGAAAGCAAATCCGGCAGAAAATCTTTGGCCTTCGTAAATATATTAGCTAAACCATTTCCATACCTGATCATTTGGGACGCGGATTAAAAACAACCACTGCTGATGACATACAGGGATGTGGTTTGTCTAGGACTAGGAGGAAGGGGGAACTTGATTCAGGAGAGAGAGGGAAGGTTAGAAGTATTGGTCTTAGTCTGGATGTAGGTACAATGACAGTAGGGAAACTTTGCTAATGTGCATTAGTTGAGGAGCGAATGCGCATTAGTTTGTAATGTGAACGCAAACGGGGAGCGTAACTGGTTTCGCGTCACAGTGAATACCGAATTAAGTGCCAGTGTGAAAATGGTACTAGAGAGCTAGGGGACATAATGGAAAGTAAAAGAGTAGATACTGTATATTGTGTGTGCAGGAGGCCAGGTGGAAGAGCAGCCGGGCTGGAAATGGAGGAGGTTAGAGGAGGTTTTCAGTTATTTTACAATGGATTGATGAGAAAAGAAATGGAGTAGGGCTGCTCATCGGGGAAGGGTATGCTACAAATGTGGTGGATGTGGAACGAGTGTCAGACAGGTTGATGTGTGTGAAGGTAGAAATAGTGATAGAGTGATGGTGAATGTTGTCAGTCAATGCTCCACAGGTAGGCTGTGAGTTAGCAGAAAAGGAGAAGTTTTGGAATGAGCTGTATTTGGTTGTAGAGAGCATCCCCAGGGGAGAGAGAGTGGTGATTGGAGCAGGTTCCAATGGTCATGTAGGAAAAGGAAACAGAGGGGATGAGGAAGTGATGGGTCGGTTTGGAGTTGGGGACAGAAGATAGGGTGGATTTTGCAAAGAGAATGGAAATGGCCGTGGTAAACACCTATTACCAATAGAGAGAGGAACACCAGGTGACATGCAAGAGTGGATGCAGGTCCACTTAGGTGGATTATATTCTGGGTAGAAGAGGTAATCTGGGGGGCAGGGATGCATAGATAGCATAAGATAGTAGTGTGCAAGTTGATGATGGAGGTGGGAAAAGCATATCAGAAGCAAAAGATCAAGTGGTAGAAACTAAGGATAGAAATATGTTGAGATACATTCAGTGAGGAAGTGAAGACAGCCTTGGGCTCTGTGAGGTATGTCTTATGGACAGAGAAAGGAAGACAAAAGACCTGGTGGGTGAATGATGAGTTTCAAGAGAGTGTCCATAGAAGAAAAAAAGATCAGCAAAGAGGAGATGGTTCACTGAGAGCAGTGGAGAAAATATTGAGGAATTAAAGTTGAAAAAGTAAGTGTATGGAAGTAAGATTCCAATAGAAAGAGAAAATATAAGATTAGAAGTGATAGAATAAGAAAAGCCCTGACAATGATGATGAGTGTAAAGATGATGTAACATCAATATTTTCACACAGTAAATGTTCCACTCTTTCAAGCCCCGTGTTCGTCCCTGTCTTGTCCCTGTCCCTGTTGCTGCAGACATCACACGTTACCAACACAGTCATGAAGAACAGATTATGAAAGCTGTGATGCACTGGATCTAAAGAAAAGTAAGAGAGAAAAGACAATTGTAATCCCTTACTTTACTCAATTAATCAGGTAACTGTATAGAAATACATTACTTTCAACCCATCACTGCCCATCAGTAAACAAAACATATGTCATGAGACATGTCTTTTGGAGTCTCTATTGTCCCTAGTACAGGATCCAGACAGATCGATAGACAAGTGAGCAGTTCACTGTCAACTTCACTGGGTTTACACTGTCTCAATGGTCAGAACCGGTTCCGACCTTTTGGATCATGTGCCAAGGCTGTGGATCACTTGTTTTTAGACCAGTGCTTCCAGTTGGTTTCTCCCAAATACCAACAGAGTTGTTTCTCAGTGAAATGGGAGACAAGGATCAATAGGACGGAACCTTATTCTTAAATCGATTGTCATGTAGACCGTCTTGGCTCCTGTTTGGGTGCTCTGGTAGGAGACCAAGCCAAGAACACTTAGTATTAGGTGGACAAGTGCAAGACGGGTGTCTAAGAAATCCAGCTGCTAAAGACAAGGTATAAATTCACCGTCAAAACATTGATCCATGATTACAAATCTTTTCGTAATAACCTGGAAGTATTTCACATCATCTTAATTATGAGAAAACAGCAGCTTAGGGCGGTCCCTTGTGTACGTGGACACACAAACTGTACACACAGAGAGGGAGACTTTTGGCCTTTCATAATAACTTTAATATCACATGGCTTTTTACTCCTGGGTAATCAATCTGTAATTGGCCATTACTTATCTAGCACAGGAAGAAAAATACCCACACACACACACACACACACACACACACACACACACACACACACACACATACACAGCTCAAGGCCGGGAGGAATTCAGAAACACCTACACACAAACACCCCACCCCTGAGGCAGGCTGGTCACTTTGGTGTAATAATTAAAGTAGGAAAAAAAAAACAACAACTCTTAAATACCACAAAAAGTAAAGGACAAACCTGGGACAACATTGGTCTTCATGATGTCCAAACCATCTCAATCTGTCTTCTCTAGCTTCTGTATGTGATGTCCCTCTAACCACCTCATTCCTGATCCTGTCCAACCTTGTCTCTCCTAAAGACAACCTCAGCAGCATCTTTAACTCCTCTATCTTCTACCACAGCTCACTTCTCACTCTTTTCTCCAGTTGCTCCATCCTGACTCCACTCTATTCTTCTCATCTCTTCCACCATCTCCACTGCTCTGAAGAGTTTCTCAGAATCTAACCTCCTCCACCTTCACCACCTCTGCTCCATTTAACATCACCATTCCACTACCCTCCCTAGGGCAACAAGTTAAGCCAGTGCTGCAGCTACGTATGTAGGTCTAACCTTACATATAAAACACATTTAGCAAAATTACAGCTATAGCTTGTAATGGTTACAGTAGTAAAACCTTATTTTACTCATTCTGTCATAAAAGTAATCTAAATACTGTAGAGTAATGCATTTCTTTGAACACATGGCTAAACTTCAGCAGACGTAGCATATATCCTAAAACATTATGTTTAATTGAGGTTTTGCTGATATAAAAAATTAGATGTTAGAATTATCTACACGTTTTGTATTTTAGTTTTAGTTTTAGTTTGCTCCTTTTCTTTGTGATGGACATACATGAGATGCATAAGAAAGCCAGTAAAAGTGCAGGTGTACACATTATTGTAAATAAAAATAAAGGCTGTTTTCTGTCTTCTGTTGTTTGTTGCATTGCAGGTGTTAAATTAGAGTAAACATACACCAAACACAAGAGCACAATCTCTACAGTAATAAGGAAGCAGAGAAAAAAGAAAGAGTGGTGTAGACACGAGGTGAGAAGCTGTGAGATGCTAAGAGGCAAGAAGTGTCTGGTGATTTTCAGGTTCAATACCCTTTGGGTAAACATTGCTTCCAGCAATGAGTTTTAGTTCATGGTTTGCTTTATTGTTACTGCTTGATTTTTTTGTTTGTTTGTTTTTTTATTTAAATGTTGGAAATATTGTATATCAAACTATTTGATGCAATGAGGCAGTGGAAGGAACAGTTTGTATCACATATAATGTTGAAATTACTTCTGATTTGATTTTCCTTGACTTTTTTATTCTGAGGCTTTAATCAGTCATACCTGCATCAACGACGATGTACAGGCCTTGATGCATGAATTGTCAAGTATTTCAGGGCAGTTGGTCGCCTAGTGGTTAACGAAGCGGACTTGGGTCCACAAAGCCCTTGGTTCCCACATTACCACTGAGGTCCACTGAGCATGGCACCGTCCCTACTCATCAAAACTGTCCACTGTTCACTTTGGTGATGTGTTAAAAACAGAGGTCACATTTCGTTGTTTGCATAAAAATCACAAGGAGTTTGATTTCCATTTCCCACCTTCCCTTCAGCAAAACTGAAAAAAAAAGGATGATTCATTAAAAGCTGTTTTCCCTTCACATTATGCTTTAATTAGATCACCAATAACAACATGATGTGCTTTACTGTCAATAAAAACCTTTTAGCTAGATCTTGAAAAACATCACAATCCAAATACCTTGAGGTAATTCTCACATGTGCAGTAAAGACCAAAGTCTTTGGAGATGATCAATAAAAACACAACTTCTATAACATAACAACTTTGCTGAGCATTAACTGCAGGTCTATTACAAACAGCAAATTGCAGCATAAAATTAGTTTTTCTCAGAACATCTACTGATAAATGTTGCACTTAGACCAAAGCAATCAATCACAGCATTCAATAAATAACACAGTCTAAGCTGCACAACTGGGCCTGTCATTTTCCAATATGTTGCTCAAAAGAAAATTATTGCCATTTACCCATGAAGTGCGTGGATTTGCGGGGTAACTCCAAACTGGAAAAGTCAAGCAGGCACTTAGTCTTAGATTACAGTGAACTTCTACAGCTCCACGTCAAAGGTCAATTTAATATCAAAGTGTCATTTGGAGCAGCAAGCTTTGCTCTGTTTAGGATTGTATCTTTCCTACGACTTCTAAAAAGTTCCATCATCAACAGACTGAACAGAGTTGTTTCTGATTTAAGCAGCAGAAATAAGTTGTTGCTGTTCTGCTTCAGCTGCTCAACCAAACTGGCAGGAAGACATTGTGTGGTAATTAACCTCTTCTTGCAAGATCAGCCTTTTATGTGTGTGTGTGTGTGTGTGTGTGTGTGTGTTCTTGTATTCCTTACGTTATGGGGACTTCGATCTGTTTACACAGTCACGTCATGGGGACCAAAATCCTTATGGGGACTAAGATTAATTTTGGGAATTTTCAGATACCATAAGCTTAACGGGAGTATAAGACAAAAAAACAAGAAAAAAAAGTATGTAATTCGATTAAGAATAGTAGTCACACCAGCCTGTTTGAGTGCCCCCTAGTGGCTGTCATTGTAAAAATAATAAATATATACATTTCCATTGGTGCAGAGATAGCACAAGCCTAGAGTGCCCTCTGGTGACGGCCTGTGTGAAAATAAAAGATGTGAAATTATATATTTAGAATATAAGTCGCGTCTGAGTGTTGACGCAAAAGGATGACAAAAAGTGCAACTTGTAGTCTGGGAAACAGTCATCTTCTGCCTCAAAATGACCTGTATTCTAAGATACGCGCTTTGTCTCCTACCTGGTAGCTCCATCTAGGATCATTCTTCTACCAATCTGTCCCTCCTCTGATGTCCAAACCATCTCTAGCTTTTTCTCCAAACCTTCCTGTCTGTGTTGTCCCTCTAATCACCTCATTCCTGATCCTGTCCATCCTTGTCTCTCCTAAAGAGAATCTCAGCATCTTTAGCTCCTCCACCTCCAGCTCTGTCTCCTGTCTTCTACCTATTCCTAGTGTCTCTAATCCATCCATCAGGACTGGTCTCACCACTGTCCTGTAACCCTGTCCCTCCACCCTAGCTGACTCTCTTCTATCACAGATCACTCCTGACTCTTTTCTCCAGTTGTTCCATCCTGACTCCACTCTATTCTTCTCCTCTCCTCCACAATCTCCACCTTCTAACCCCACCATTCCACCTCATGTACACACAGGCACTCTGTCTTCCTACAACTGTCCTTCATTCCTCTCCTCTCTAACATTAATTTGATATCAATGCACTTAAAACTCCTTACAGTCCAGCGTTTGCACCGCAAACCTCTGCAGCCAACCTTAATAGACATTCATACAAAGTTACACCCGGGCGTCCATTAGTCTTCACAAACACCGTCCTATCTCACAGACTTCCTTCAGACACTCGGTCTACAGCACTGTCACTTCCAACAAACCGGGGTCAGAGTTTATATCAGTCCAGCAGCCATGGGTAGACGCCAGGGATATAATCTGATTTCTGTCTCCCGTGGCCTTAAAGTACTGTGTAGTACTAATTATTAATGTGTGTATAATACATTTATGAGTACAAGGGGAAAAGTATTTCTTCCATTCTTGTACAGTATCACTTATAGAAATAGAGATATCAGCAAATTTAGTTGAAAATGAAGAAAAGATTCTCAAAAGGAAAACTGGAAAAACAAAGCAATATCTGTCTTTTTTTCACATTTTTGGACTAATATTTTGTCCTCGTTTTTTTTTTTTTTTTTTTTAGCAAATTGTTAAATATAAACAAGACCTCAAAAAACATCATTCATTTATCTTCTTCTGCTTGTCCATTGCCGGGTCCCAGGTCCAGCTGGCACCACCCAAATCACATTTCTCCATATTGTGAGCCTTCCTGTGGGTGGAGAGCCCACGAGAAGTTATGTGGATCAGGACGGTGCTATGATCAGAGCTCCTCAGTGGCAACCTGGCAGCTGGTGGATTCGAACCTGAAGCCTAGCGCCACCAAGTCC
>JAFBJS010003174.1:92334-106754 GCA_016785265.1 Paraplagusia blochii | reverse complement strand
TTTTTTTTTTTTTTTTTTAGCAAATTGTTAAATATAAACAAGACCTCAAAAAACATCACTCATTTATCTTCTTCTGCTTGTCCATTGCTGGGTCCCTAGGGCAGCTGGCACCACCCAAATCACATTTCTCCATATTGTGAGCCTTCCTGTGGGTGGAGAGCCCACGAGAGGTTATGTGGGTCGGGACGGTGCTATGCTCAGAGCACCTCTGTGGCAACCTGGCACCTGGTGGATTCGAACCTTAAGCCCTGCAGACCCAAACCCGCTTCCTTAACCGCTAGGCCACCACTGCCAACACCAAGAACCAAATGCCACAAAATTCATATGAAATTGAAAAATCGAATCTAAATCTAGGGGACGGTTTTGATATTTACCAAAATTGGACAGGCAGGGACAACAGTGGCTTAGTGGTCAAGGAACCAGACTTGGGTCTGGAGGGTCTCAGGGTCTCAAAGCCCACTATGACCTACTGTTACATCTCCACTCACCTCAGGGAAGGAGCTGTGGGCCGTAGTGAGCAGCGCTCTGGCTCTGGCTCGACAGAACCCGACTCCGTTTGTGTCGGCGGTGAGGATCGTGGAGCGGGAAGAAGCTCTGGACCAAGCTCTGCTGGAGGACAGGAGCCCAAACGGGCTCAACGGCCGGCCTCTGCCTCCTGGACGACCTCGTTGTTGGAGAGCTTGCTTCTTCCAGGTAGGACAGTCTTCAAACTCTGTGTTTTTACATATAGAACGCTATAACTTTTGACTTTTTTCTAACTTATGTCCTTTTCTTCCCAGATTCTAGAAGAAGCAGTGTCTGCAAGATTCCGGAGTGTCTCCTACCTGCACACACGAGGTCCAGGTCTGGCAGGACACCTCTCTGCTCTGCAGCACGCTACCATGACTGACCTGGATACAGTGCGCCACCTGCTGGAGCACTGCGTGCCGCCGCACTATCGTCTAACGGGAGCCTATCTGAGGGCCAGTCATCACTGTTTACATGCTCACCTGGCACAGGTGAGAGGTGTGGGTTAGAACCAGAGTCGGACCAGTGTCGGACCAGTGTCGGTGTCATCTATACACATGTCCGTGGTGTCTGTGGCCTAGGTTAGCAGCTGGGACCTGGAGAGCGGAGAAATCTTTGCCGTGCTCAACTGGGTGCTGCACATCTACAACAGGTGAGGTCAGGTTGCTCCATATACAGAGATTTCTCAAGAAGAACTTGGCTTTTACTGTAAACATTAGGGGTTGTGCAAATGAATCGTTTTGGATCGGGTTGGATCGAACTGAACCGAATCAGATCGAACTCGATTGATAGGTTAATATTTTTTATGAATCGTTCCTGAATCGGATCGTAGCCTGTGAATTGAGATATGAATCGGATCGTTATGGGAGTGAATCGTCACACCCCTAATATTTATATATAGTGTATATTAGGGGTGTGGCGATTCACTCACATAACGATCCCATTCATATCTCGATTCACAGGCTACTATCCGATTCAGGAACGATTCATAAAAAATAATATACCCTATATATATTAGAGGTGTGCAAATTAATCGTTTTGGATTGATTTGGATCGAACTAAACCAAATTGGATCGAACAGGATCGATCGTTTAATATTTTTTATGAATCGGATCGTAGCCTGTGAATTGAGATATGAATCGGATCTTTACGTGAGTGAATCGTCACACCCCTAGTAAAGATTGCCTAAAATATCTGAAATATCTGTCAGTTACATACAGTATCAAAGTAAAGTAAGTAAGTTGGTCTGAATTCACACCAGCCGGTAAGAGTGCCCCCCAGTGGCTGGCATAAAAATTGCATAATAACAATAATATATAAAAAGGAAAAACATATACAGTATATGTCGGTCTGAATTATAAGTCACACTAGCCGGTTAGAGTGCCCCCCAGTGGCTGTCATTGCTATTACGGCAGAAACAGCAAATGTACTAATTTCCAATGATACAGGAGTAGCAGATACTGGTACACATGCTTGTATTGCCTTCTAGTGACTGTCAGTGTGAAAATTACGAACATGTTAAATTATATATTTCTGTATATAAGTCGCATTTGAGTGCAAATCACAAAAAATGAGGCCAAGTGCGAGTTCTAATAAAAATACAGTAGATGCGTCAGTTTTCTGAGAAGATAACAGATTCATTCTTGCTTGCCAACAGCACAGTTCTGCCTCGAAATCCTGGAGAATATTTATTGACCTTATATGATATTATTTGTAGTTGTATTTTATTTTGGAGATATTATTTAACCAAAACAACTTTATCAGTCCCAGTAATAAAGGACCTAGAACTTGCCAATCCAATTAATCATATGGATCGTTCTGAATCGGGTTCTATGTTCCGTTCATGCTACGAATAGTGTCTCACAGTCCTCTGTGTTTGCAGTGCAGACATGATGGGTCAACCAGAGCTGGTTGCTGAGCTGGAGAAAGAAGAGCTGGGACCTCTCATCTCCATCGAGGGCCTGGAGAAGCTGCAGGGCAAATACGTGCAGAGTGTACGGGTAGGTAGGACGCTAGGTTTGACTCCATCCCACTGAACCATGTCTGTGAAGACGTAGAACTGCATTCTTATCTGTTGCAGAAAAGTGTGTCCGAGTGGATGCACAAAGCTCTACAGGTGGAGCTGCAGGACTGGCAGAGAGACCAGGAACCAGATACAGACCACGAGGGTTTCTACCAGACCTGCCTTCCTACAATCATCACGCAGGTAAGACAACATGGAACACACTCAGGCCTCCTGTAACTCCACAACTCAGGCAGTGAAAGTGACAGATTGTGATTTATCCAGTTTAATCTAAAGTCTCTGTCTCCGTCCCCTCCCTGAAGACACACTTTGTTATAAGACCTTGCTTATTGTTCGTCTAAATCAATTCTGTCTCGCTGCGTCAAGTCTTCTTCTCCACACAAACCTGGCCTGGATCCTTTGACAGATTGTGAACCTTATTGTTTCCGCGGTTGTGTTAGATGTTGGAGGAGAACGCCAGAGTAGCTCTGATGATCGGCGAATCCTTACGAGACCAGACCATTCAGATGGGATTGTTTGAGATTGAGAACTTGCTGAACAGGTGAGTAGTTTCCTGTTCCCAAGCATCTACACATTTAGAGTAAATTTCCCCCCCAAGGTTTTGCCATTTTCACTTTTTTTTTCCCTTTAACCTTCAGGTTCAGGGAAGCTCTGGTGGAGTTTGGCAAAGAGCATCGCCGGGATCCAGGCAACAGCAAAAGCAAGTTCTACCTTCACTATTTACTGGCCTCCATCTGCAACTGCATCATCCTGAAGTGAGTACGCTGTCCAGAATGAAATCAGATTCTAAATAAAAAAACATTTTTACTGCACATGTCAGTCCACTGTGAAGACCAAACAGAATATATCATGATTTTATATCTGCAGCCTGAAAATGCATTGTTTTCAGTTACGGGGGCCAGAGATCCCCCTAGTGGCCGGAGCCCCAAGCAACTGACGGGCTTGCGCTTTTTCAAGTGTCGCCCCTGAATTATTGTTGATTTTTGAGAACTTTTAATCTCTTAAAATTATCCACAGACGAGAAATTAAATCAGAAATAAAACACACATCAGTGGTTTTTGCCTTTATCTGTAGCTTTTCCAGAACCTTTTAATGTTTTTATGTTTTTCAACATACAACAACAAAAATTTAAATGTCTGTGCTATAACAAAGACCATGCATCACTAATACTACAAATCCTGCCACTATATAAGGCCTATATACTGGTGGGCCAACACTGGTAGATATTTGATGTGATCTTTCGGGCCAAATATAATTACACTGCGGACCAGATTTGGTCCCCGGGCCTGAGTTTTACACCTGTGCTTTGATAAATCAATAACATTTCTGTTACAGCTAACTCCTGACGTTCGTAAAAGGTGAAAAATCCTAAAGAAATCTACTCTGTCAAGTTGCCTTTGCTTTAACAATATTGTTTACAATCTTTTAGACCTTTATCTGTAAGTATCACCGTCTGAAATTATATATTATTCTGAAAAATAATCCTTGTTATCTTTCGTTCACTGATGAAGGAAGTCCACTGAGAGTCTGCAGCAGCAACAGTCGTCCCGCACCGCAGGACAGTTCTCCAGGACCCCTCCCAACCCTCTGGCAGCTCTGGACCGGGCCGTGAGGAGAGCCTGTCGTCTGGTGATGGATCAACTTATGTTGGAGCTCAAGCCCCTCCTCCCAGGACTGCTGACCCGGACGTGGATGGTCCAGGGAGACCCGACGCCCAAACTCTGCCACGTCCTGGAACGGCACCTGGAACTGTACGGCAGAGTTCGTCCACCGTGTCAACAGGTCTTGGCTTTTCTCTGCTCTTCAACTCATCTTGGATTTTGTACACGTCCAGATGATCGGGGACCACTCTGTGTTACTCTGTCAATTTGAGAAATACCATTGTTGACAACGTCCTCACAGCTGCAGGTCCAGATTATGTGCGTTGCTGAAATCCAACACTGTCCCTGCAGCGTCTGCAGGAGGAGGCCCAGTGGATGACGGTGGTGGAGTACGTCAGAGCTCTGATGCAGAAAAAGCTGGTGTGTCGTACCCTGGACGACAGGAAGCAGCTAGCCCAGCAGATGATACTGGACGAGCAGCAGCTACGAGAGGTCTTCAACAGCACGGTGACTATATTATATCAAAAAACATCCACAGGTGGACTGGTCACTAAAAAAACTGACCATCCTGTGAAGGCGGTGCCCAGGTGTGTGAATAACTGTGAATGTGTGTGTAGGAGTGTGACGGGTCGATACCTGAGGTGAACCCTTTAGCCTTACTTCCTGTTCTGGCTGACTTCATCCAGCTCAAAGACCCAAACATGTTGACTCTGGAAGTGTCTGGATTGGCTGCTAAATACCCCGACATCAGGTAAACGGACTGAGTCCCCTAACACATACAACACAGAGCTAGTCTAGGTAGGCCCATGTATAAAATTGACATACTTTTGTTTACTACAAGACATATCTACTGTATCTAGCATCACTGGATATATAAGGTATTTCTTAATTTATCTGTAAAAATCCACTGCATCAGTATGAGAAAAATCAAATGAGCTGCAATGTCGCCATCTAGTGGCATCAATTGAAAATGCAAGGTTTTTTTTTTGCAAAACTATTTTATGTTAGAAATTATTTATGATATCGGCTTTGCGTTATCAGAAGAAAAGCCAATAACAATTCCTACGTATGTTACACAATATACTAACATTCATCTGATAATTGGCTGTTATAATCAGACATCTATTAAACACACACATATGTATATATATGTGCGTGTGTTTGATGGATAATTTAACACATGTGTAATTTACTTTTTAACATTATCATATATGCCGATATTGTCCATACACCTAATATAATATTCCAATATCAACTGATACCAATATTGTCCTGGTAAAATTTATTTCTTTATCTGCAAAACACAATCTACAAGAATGAGGTTAATGAAAATGAAAGATGCAATGCTGCCATCTAGTGACTTTCTCTGTAATATACCGATGTTTATCAACAAATTTGGGTCACACATTTTTTGGATGAACCTCAGACAGTGTGCTAATATATATTATATACAGTATTTATATATGTGTGTTATATATTTGCACAAATTGTTTATTTTGTGGCAACACATCCACCTTTTCTTTCCTTCTGTTCCCTCAGTGAGGAACATGTCTCTGTACTGATGGACATCCGCGGTGACGTCTCCAGAGACATCAGATGTTCCGTGCTGGACCTGCTGGAGCAGAGCGCCCCCGCTCTGCCGGCAGGGTACCGACCCATCTTCACGGACATCCTGGTTCCTCACGCCACCATGGCGTTCTGTCTGCCCACAGCCAAGTGTGCGTGACCACAGCAAGTCAATGTATCCAAATGAATTCAGGCTGGACCTCGTTCCCTGGAGGAGCTCCTTTACAGTGTATTTACTACTGGAAACACACACAGAAATATACTTCATATATTACAGTATTCTGTTGGTGAATCTTTCACACACTCTTCACTTCACGTCCTGTTTTTCACTGTTGTCTTTTCCTGTCCGTGTTTTTCACTGCAGGTTCAGGGTCCAGAGAGTGTTTTTTTTTTATTATTTGTTTTTATTTGTTTTTTATTTTTTTCAGGCTGGTCCCTGTTGGTTGTGGTTCTTATTAAACCTCTAGTAGATAAAACAACGACAATGAAAGTAATATTACGGGTAAAACATCTTGGTTAGAAGCACTAAACTTTTACTGACTTTCCCATCATATCAGTCCACACAGCAAAAAAAAAAAAAAAAAAAAAAAGATTTTTGGCAGGGGCCCTCTAGTGGCCAGGGCCCAAAGCGACCGCACGCAAACCAAGTGATAGAGTGAAAAATGTTTGTTGTCATGAAGGAATGTACAAAAACATAATATGAAGTGCTGCGTAAAGTAGTGACAAGTTTATACATTTACTATGAGCTTATTCTTATATTATTTAATAAAAAATGATATATTTTACAGCCAATCTGTACCATTCACGTTTATTTCTACATTATAAATTGGAAAGTAAATATTTAAATATGGATTTCAGACACATATTTCAGTGAAACGTATCCAGAAGCACAGCCTTAAGGTCCAACAATTGGTCCAATAGGTCCATCACCCTGGTCTGAGGGTTGAGCTCAGAAATATAAGCACAAGGAATCTGAAAGAGTTCAAAAGCACCAGAAATATAAATAAATACTATTTTTTTTTTGGTTTAAGGAGCATTTTATGAATAAATATTTGATGTAGGCATATTATGTAAGACTTGTAGGAATCAATAATTTTCCTCTGATGATGAAAACGTAGCGAGTCCGAGGTAAATTTGGGGATAAACATCTGTACATTAAAGAGGCAGTCACTAGATGGCAGCATTGCACCAATATCGATATCAGTTGATATGTTGGCACATATGATATCAGTAAAAATTTAATATTGGATCATTAAATGCCATAATTCACTCAACAAATTTCTACTCCAAATACAACTCCCATTCTTTATTATAGTAACTTATTGTTAACTATTTTGTGCAGTTGTCGATGAATCAAGTCGGTCTGTGTGTGGTTAACAGACCATAAAACCTGGATGTCTAGTGGTGTTACTAACCACCATTATCCACTTTGGTTGTTTCGTACAAAACACAGGTGAAGGTTGTGTGTCGTACAATCATGCATTGTGTTGTAATTTTCTACTGAGAACTGCAGGGGCTGCTAATTCACTACATGATTTTCCTTAAATCAGCTTTACTGTAAATATTTTTTGGTTTTTATTTACCTTGTTCTCTTGTTCATACCGGGTGTTTCAAAGTGTATGGATGTCAACTATATTTATTGTATTTATGTTTTCGATGCCACAGTGTTAATATTCGGTGAATTAAAAGTGTTTACGTGAACACCTTCCATCTTGTACTTTTCATGACTGAGAATTGTCTTTTTTGCCTGATTTCCTTCTTGGTAACTCTATCACTTCCACTCCTTCCACTATAACCTGCTTCTGAACCAAGTATACGTATGAATTTGTTCTCTAATAATGCTTCTTCTCTTCAGGATACCCTGATTCCTCTGCCTTTCTACCTGGACTGGTCTCTTGGGCCACAACGGCGCTGATATTTGACAAGTGGGCCAGGTAAGAACCAGATAGATGTGTGTGAATTGAGGTTATCCATCCATCTTCATCCGCTTATCTGGTGCCGGGTCGTGGGGGAAGCATTTGTTCGATCAAACCCTAGGGGTTTGGTGGAGCCTCTGCCGCGAAGGTCAAGACACCGCAGAGATCAAGACACACCAACTCACCCTACGAAAGTAGGGTTCGGCGCATATAAAAACTGGTGGGGTTTGGTAGCTCCAAAAAGGTTAAGAACCACTGCCCTAGACACTTCCTCCAGCAAACCTCTATACCCCCAAGGTATTCCCATGCTAGCTGGTCAACATAGTCATTCCAACGTGTCCTGAGCATTCCTCTGGGATGTCACATTCTCTCCTCCCAGGACCCAGAACCCAAACACCTCTTGTGGGAGGCACCTCCCACGAAATCTGCCCCCCAGGCCTTAGATTGCCCAGTCTGCTCAAATGTAACCTCTATCAGATAAGGTAACCCCAAACATTTAATAAATCCAGTTGCCACTCTGTCCTCACACACTTGCACCACTCTCATTTACTTCGCTGCCACTCCTGACTTCAGAGGTTGATCGGAAATTCCTTATTAGAATTAGAATATGTGTAAGTTAGGGATAGCAAGTGAATAAACTTAGTATGACAAAAAATGTTAAGCCATGTGGACAACACTATTGACACATAATAATCAGCCAAATGTAAATTGGACATATCCCTGAGGTAGCCCACAATTTTTTGGTGCTGCCATAATGAAAAGTTCCACACCTTGACGATGGACAAGAACATTGTTTTCTTTAATATTTCAACAGTACAAATTATAATTATTAACTATTAAACATGACATGAGAAATACATTGCTTCACATTTCTGAACATCATATTCGTTGAGAACATTCTGGGCCACTGAGAGGTCACCTGAGAGAACATGTTAGAAAACCTATTCAGTGTGATATGGTTACTTTGACACTTTATCCACAACTGGGCTCTGCAGGAGCGACATCACACCCAAAAGAACGACACGGCATCTTCATCGTCACTCTCACCGGCTGCATTAGTGGAACAACAGTGAACCGTTACGATGATGACTAGCAAATATCATAGCAAGGACCACTTTACACCGGTCGGGAGGGGGGAGTGAAAATAAAACAGCAAAAATAGTCCACGTTTCACGACACCGTTAGAGCAGGTATAGACCCAGGAAGTGTGCAAATTTCACCGTACGCTCACAAGACGACTTCCAATGAAGGCACCATCTTTTTTTTTTTCTCTTTAATTTCCATTTCACACTCAAACTGAACTTCTGCCTGAACTGTCTAATGTGATGGATTCCCACAAACGGAAAATAAAAGTCTTGCAGTCAAAAAAAAGATATAAACAAATGTAAACAATGGCTCATTTTATGCATTTTTATGAGTTTTTTTTTCCTGTAGTTGTGATTTTGACACATAGTGACATATAGTTTGGACATATAGTCTATCTATCAGTGGTTGTCAACTGGTCTCACTCTGGGACCCACATTTTTCCTGTGGTCATTAGGTCGCGACCCACTCCCATACAATTCAAACCAAACAAATTAATAAAAAAAAAACAAAAAGAAAAATAATGTTGCCCCCGCGACCCGGCTCCAGACAAGCGGATGAAAATGAATGAATGAATGAAAAAAAAAAAAGAAAAATAACTTCTTTTGAGCAAAGTGTGCATTTCAAAATAAGAGATTTTCTCAAATAAAACACATTCTCGACAGCTGATTTACATTTTTTTGATTTTTGGTCAGTTGTTCGCCCACCAGTTGAGAACCACAGTTGTAAATGACTAACAAGACATCTATTTCTGAAAACAATTTTTTAAACACATTCTAATTGAGTATTTTAATGCAAAATCCATTATGACAAATCTAGTATTTAATTAAACGACAAAACCGAGAACCTTTTTATTATAGCATAGTAACTTTTAGCATTTGAAAGTATTTCAAATGTACCATTTGTACATTTTTTACATCAGTGTTTTGCAAACCTTCTGCCAGAGCACATAGTTAATAATGTTTTTATAAAAATTCCTTGGTTCACACGTAAACAAGTGTCCCAAAAAGTATATGAATTGAGATGAACTGTTCACATTTTTTTACTAAAAGCATATTTAGGTTTTTTGCAGTAAATAATAATCTGTTTTGCACCAAAAAAACAAAATACCCTTCCATAACACGTCCCAGTGACCAAATCAAATTGATCTAAACGTATAATATTGGGACTGTATGTGCTATTGATAATATCTGAGAATTTCTAAATTTCATTTTGAGTTTCACGAGAATGTAAACATGTCAATGTCAAGATGAAAAAAAGACAAAAAAAATAAAATCAAATAAAAGGCAATGATTGCATTGAACAACCCTGTGAGTAGTGCAAAAAAAAAATCCTCTTTGCAGTGTAAATCCTGAATGGCAGTTCAGTGGCACTGACACCAATACTGAAAATCCACAGAAGCACAGACAGCCATCCATCACTGCATAAACTCAAGTTCAAATTCACAAAGCCACAGTCTGCGCACCATCACAGAGACTTCATCAAACTGTGGCCAGGAGCTGGGACAGAGGGTGGGAGGGTCTCGGGGGAGGGGGCTACAGTTTTCCTCACAGAGGAGAGGTCAGTATGTCCATCTCCCATCAGTCATGACCTCGGAGAACATGGAGCACATCTTGAAAAGGTCAAAAAAAGAACAGAAGACTTGGATAGAAGTGTTAGCAAAGTTCCCTTTTTGCGTTAGAAGCCAAATGATCCGCGATGACGTCCAGTCAGCGGTGATGAATCCAGAGGGTGGAGAGCGAAACACGAGTGTCCAGCTGATCTTCTGATGTCAAAGCTTTGTTTCTGCAGGGTCAGGAGCAAACCTGGATCTAATAACTGACAACTGATCCTGAATCAGGTCATACTACGGTCGAAAACTGTCAAAAACTTCATAACAACGAATAAGAATTTAGATTTCAGTGCTGAAACCCATATTTATCATGTTTTAGAGCAAGGGTCTCAAATTCATATAGGTTGAGGGCCACCACCCACACCATCATTTCACCGAAGGGCCACGTCAGCTTTCAGTGTTCAATACGAGAGAACAAAATAAATAAAAAAAAAATAAATCAGTTTTCCATAGATTCTGTGTAATACAACACCGAACCAGAAGGAGTCTGTGGATCAGGGTTTTGAGAACTATTTACCATTTACCATTAAATCTGGAGAACAAATCTATAAAATATTATTACAAATTCAACTTTCACATCAAGGTGGGGGCCGCAAAATATCAATCCGCGGGCCGCAAATGGCCCACGAGCCACGAGTTTGAGACCCCTGTTTTAGAACATCTGAACACTTCTACAATGATGACAACATTACCTCGACTTCTGCCAACAGAAATTTAGCACTTTTGTTTGTTGTTAGCAAGTAAGAAAAATAGTCATCAGAAATGCAAAACAATGACCAACCCCAGGTTTTTTTAAGCAGCAGGTTCTGGGTTCGGGAGTTCTACAGAATCAAAAGTAACCACCATCCTTCAGCATTTATCCCTCTTTTCACAAAACCTATAGCACTAGCTAAAATGTTTTTTTTCGCTGTTGACAAGCAAAAAAAAAAAATCATCACTGACAAACAAAACCCAAGAGTTTGATAAGCAACATGTTTTGTGCTCAGGGTTTTTTTAAACCAAAATATCAGACCCTATAGCAGAAACTCAAATTAATTTGCTGTTAGAAATCAAGAAAAGTTATCACTGACATTGAAAACCAGCTTTTTTAAGCTATATATTGTAATCTAATGAGTTCTGTAGAATTTTCAATACTTTAATTTACAGTTAACAAATTGAGTGGCCATCAATGACATGGCAGTCCCTGGGGTTTTCAAGAAACTATAATAAACCGTCAAACTCCTGTCTTATTTCTGCTCTTTAGCGCCCCCTGCCTCAGAACAAAATGTTACTATTTAGCTGTGAACCAGCAAGACCAGCAAGATGTCTTGCATGTTGACAAGAATTCCCAACAAAGTTCTACAAATCCTTGTTAGCAAATCTGTGACCCAAAAAAACAGAACCGCTGAACCCTGCTGACCATGAGTTGTATTCTCTCCCCAGGTCCGATCCTTGCAGCAGACTGGACTAGTGAGTGGTTTCTCAACCCTGAACTGGAAGGACATCAATAATCTCCTGAGAACTTCCATGTGGATTTTTCCCCTGATATAAAACACCACCATGACGTCATGGCACAGAAGCAGGACGATATCAAGTATACAGACAACACCACTACACTGTTTACCATGAAGCTGTATACACCGCAGTGAGGACCACTGGGCCCACTGTTCTGTGAGGAGGAGGAAAAAGTGAGGTCACATTTACAGGTTTAGTGAGGAAATACATCAAATATATTTATATATGTTTCTTCAGCCACTTTACTCCAGGTGGAAATGACTGTATCCAATGTACATCAGCCCCGACAACAGAGCATGATGGGTAACACGGTCAGGTCCACGCCACTTTGCGAGATATGGCCTGTTTGAAACACTCGGGGTTGGTGCTCCCACCGGGACGCAGCGCCCTCTCCAGGCTCACCAGTACGTTTTGATGACATTCCCTGATATTAACCGGATACTTGGCTCTCAGCAGCTCGTACGCAGCGATCAACCTCATGTTCTGCTTCACCATCAGGTACTGGATGATACACGTGGGCGCCAGAGAAAACCCGTCCCGACAGTGCACCAGGACGCGCTTCCTCTTCTCGGTGGAGGCGTCGATGCACTCGTTGATGTCCTCGAAGCAGCGCTGCTTCAGGGACGGCCCGTCTCCCAAAGCGTCGGGCACGTCTCCGATATCCACCTTGAGGCGGGACCAGCTGTGGCGAGCGCCCCGTGAGCAGGTGCAGGGTATGAGGTTGAGACAAGGTCCCGGTTCTCCGGGCACGCTGCTCATGTCGATGATGCTATCGATGTTATTACGGCACAAGGTGCGCCCGTTGTACGCGGCGTTGAGGTTGCCCACGTAGATGTAGTCTGTGACTTTGGAGATGACCGGTTCAGAGTACTGGAAGTGTTCAGGGCCGCTGGATTTGGGTTCAGGCGTGTCTGGGCCTCTGGCCCCTGCTGGCCCCGTAGCGGCTCTCCTGCTGTAGTTCCGCAACTTTTTGGATCCGGAACGCGAGGGAGGGTTGGACTCGGATTCGGAGCTACTGTTCCAGGGTGGAGAGAAGAGGGAGAATCGGCTCGAGGACTTGCTCTTATTGAGCATCTCCACCGGACTGGACAGGCCTGAGCTGGACGCTGTCATGGAAGCTGAGGCACAGAAGAGAGATGCTCGTTCCAGGGATCCGGTGCTGCTGGCAGCTCCTGCACTGTGGGCCTGCTCCATCTGAAACAAGGACACAAGCCCGACAATTACATTTGCATTCAGGCGTTCAACAGTCCTCCTTACAGAGAAGTATTTACATTATCATGTTAATAGTTGCCCTAGTGGTCCCCAACCAATGGGCCGAGGACCGGTTCTGGTCCGTGGGTGAATTTTTGCTGAGCTGCAGAGAAATAATGTTTCCTTTTGGCCCCATCTGTCTATTACTTCCTCTTGATCCATACCCATATCAACAAAAGAACTGACCAATAGAATGGCTAGGATTCCATCATCAATAATGCAACTATATTTGATTAAGAAATATTTTCTCAGTGAAGACAACAATAATAAACTCAAAATGACACAGAGTCATTGATACAAGATTCTAACTTTTTATACTGGTCAGAAAACTTGTGTGGACTCGGGAAACCCTTGTGTCCTTGCACAGTTAATATGGGTAGGAAGATTTTATAGGTAGGAAAATATTTCAGAACACAAAAAATTTAATTTTATTAAGGAGTATTTATCGGCCACAACTTAATGACCCGTCCGTGGCACAAAAAAAGTTTGGGCAACACTGACATAGGAAACAAACCAAGGACTCTCTGCCTTCAGCTTTCGAGGCGAGGCGTCAACTGCAACACTACAAAAATAATTCATTCGCTATTTTTACCCAAAATTATCACATGATCTTCCTGTCTTTTGTAGTCTACGGTTGTTTCAAAAGTTTCAGAATGTGATGCATTTTGTTTACCTGAGCTTTGAGGTTGTTTTTCCACTCCTGTGTTTCCAGAGCTTTAAAGCGCCCACTACTGTCGGAGGAGACCGACACGCAGAGTGGACGATGGGCCCTGGGATGAAGCTGGGGGGTGAGGGCCACGGGGATGGGCCTAACATCTGAGTGCTCGCTTCTATTCATCATCAGATTTGGACAGGAACCTAAAATAAGACAGTATTTAATGGACGACAATGGACATCAAGATACTGAGGCTACTTGTTAGCTGCATGTTGACAAAACGTTCCTTGTTGATGCTCAGTTGCGTCAGTTAAGGTGAAAAGAAAAGGTTTACAGGACAGTTGTGAGACCAGCCATGATGGATGGATTAGAGACACTAGGAATAGACAGAAAACATGAGACAGAGCTGGAGGTGGAGGAGTTAAAGATGCTGAGATTCTCTTTAGGAGAGACAAGGATGGACAGGATCAGGAATGAGGTGATTAGAGGGACAACACAGGCAGGAAGGTTTGGAGAAAAAGCTAGAGAAGACAGATTGAGATGGTTTGGACATGTTCAGAGGAGGGACAGTGGATACATTAGTAGAGGAATGATCCTAGACATGGAGCTACCAGGTAGGAGACAAAGAGGAGATTGATGGATGCAGTGAGGGAGGACATGGAGTTGGAGTAGAAGATACAGAGGACAGGGGGAGATGGAAATTGTTGACTCG
>JAFBJS010003174.1:80513-92118 GCA_016785265.1 Paraplagusia blochii | reverse complement strand
GGAGCTACCAGGTAGGAGACAAAGAGGAGATTGATGGAAGCAGTGAGGGAGGACATGGAGGTAGTTGGAGTTAGAGTTGAGGATACAGAGGACAGGGGGAGATGGAAAAGGGACAAGACGAAAGGAAAAGAAGAAGTTACCAGTTCCATTACGTTTGGATTGATATTTTGAGCCCTTTGTTAAGACACCATTTGCTGAGCTTTGACAACAGATTTTGGAGCAAAACTGAGGGAATTCCAAAACATTCCATGTGCAGCTGCAGACCAGGAAACCACATGTCTCTGTAATAGATTTGTCTCAACGTTAGGTTCTCACCTACCAGCACATTCTGAGCGGGTGATGGACTGAATCTGCAGTGTGTTCTGTGTTCTCAACAGGCTGTGAAGAGTCCTCACTATGCCTGAAAATGAGACGTAGTTTTGCGGTGAACTGTTGCAGCGGCATGAGGAGACACAACATCTGGACACTAGTCTTACCGATCCCTCCATTCTGCCTACGGAGGACTTTCTTATCCAGGGATTTGAGGGCACTCTGGTCTTTGTTCCACTCTTCCTCGGCTTCCATGTTTCGCCTCCTGCAGAGAGAGGCACAAAAACCCGGTTCAGGCAGCCCGTCATCTTCGGCGACTCTCGAGATCCATGTGAAGGACGTGATTTCAGCTGCGGGCGGCGTGAGAAGACTCTAACATTAGCCTGCTGGCTCAACGCACGAGCGGGCCATGATGTGGAGCTGCGGTTCATCTAACCATCCATGATCCGTCCACCGAGTAGGGGAGCCAGGCCGTGACTAAGGGCAGCATGCTCCGCGGAGGATGGAGGAAACATGACGACCGCGGTGGTTAAAATAGCAACAAGAGCTAGCCACCGCTGACGAGCATGTTAACCCGCTGTTAGCTGCTCCTTCACGGGCGTTTACACAGCGACACGCGCCGTTTACTACAACCGTGAATTGTGTGTAAAAAGAGCAAAAACGTGAGAAATGAAACCATGGATAATTATGACTTAAAAATAACACTCGGCTCCAACTGATGAACGACACCGCCAGCTGAGCTACGTCATCTCCGTGGAGCAGCTCCTTGTGCTATTTAACCCTGCGTAAAGTTTTCGAGGTGTGGAATAAAGCTATTCTTTTATCGGTCTTTATCAAAATTGTTTCGGTTTATAAGACGGGTTTTTACACTGAACTAATTTTGTTCCCATGAGTTAATAACAAAAATACACAATGTGAGGGTATATCAAATGAAAACATCAACCTGTTAGACTAAACTTCGTAAAAAAAATAACGTTTTCTTGAGGTGCACTTGGTTAATGTAAAATTGTCTCCCCAATGGGCGGAATATTGCGGTTATTGTGTGTGTTCCGATGCAAACTACGAACATGGCAAAAAAGGAGTTAAACTAACGTCTTATGTACATTACACACACACATATATATATATATATATATATGTATATATATGTGTATATATATATGTGTATATATATATTAATGTAGATGTAAGATACCTCAGATCAAACAAAGTTTGTTTTGTTAACTAACAACTAACATACTGCCTAATACCCACTCTTTGAGCAACTATTTTTTTCTCTATGAATCATGTATAGATACATACGTGTATAGTTCATTTATATATGTTAAGCTAAAATTTTATCTTCGCAGACATGTGAGTTCAATGCTATTTCTCTTTAGGGTTAAGTTAATTACATTATATTCAAGTCTAAATTAAAAGGAAGCGGAATGAAATAAAAAAGTTAACTCCTGTCCTACTCTGACTTTCACCTCAGTATTTAGCTCAGATACATCAACAGACTCACCTTGTGTGTTTTAGGTTATAGTCGATGGTTTCTAGTCCAGTATATCATCAGAATAAACCAGTCTTTTGCATCTCTATCTGTAAGCAATCATCTGCCTGCTGACGTGGAGCCTGTTTCCCTTCCCTCTCTGCTTTTTTTTGTTTTTTTTTGTGTTTTAATTGGATGGCCAGGTCTCGCTCCAGGTATCCTGGTAACCCACCAAGCTGCTGATGTCACTGCTCTCCATAATGAAGTGTATCTGACTACCTTTGTCAATAAGCAGGCAGGGAAATTCATGGGAGATAATGCTGACAACAAAGGCCACAGAGGTCTGAGAACACACTCAGCTCCTCTGGGTCCTGGATGATTTCAGGTGTTCAACTCATGATTGTTGAAAACACACCCTGACTCTTGCACTGAGGGATAGGTAAGGCACATACAAACTGTTTTTTTTAATTAATATTATGTCATAAGGTATTAATATACTAATTACACTGAGCCATATATTAAAAGTTACTGAATAATTTTGCTCGAGGCTAAAACAAAACAAAGAGGTAAAGGTAAATTTTAAAGAAATTCCAAACTTTTGCATACATCTGATATTCCCAAATTGTCCAAACACTAAACTTTCCTTTACTGATATAAACAGATTCCAATATATGTTGTTGTTTACCCCTAAAGCTAAGGTAAACACCTTGGAACCCTGTGTGGGTTCCAGTAAATTTGGCAAAACCCAAGCAATGTTATATTGTTATATTGAAGGGAAACAAATATCACTGTTAATGCAAATATATAATGCAATATATAACACAAACATTCATACTTTATTATTTTTCTTTCTAAAACTAGTGAAAAAATATCTTTTGAGCATTTTTTTTAATCATAAATTTCCCTACAAAATGTAGGGAGTGTTCAGTCGTCATGACAACCGCAAAGCTTTTTTTAAAAATCAGTGTAGAGAACAGCATTTTCTTGAGCTGAAAAGTGCAATGCAAACTGCTGTGTCAGCGTGGGGCTAGATTGGTGGGTGGGACATTTGCATCTCAAAGGGTGTCCCTCAGCTCTTCAGCTCGTTGTCCAACTCGTCGTCTCCTGTTTAAGTCCTAGTAAGGAAACAAGTGCAAAACACTACATGTGGTGGCTGAGTGCGGATTACACACAAAAGAACACATTGGTCAGTGGGCCGGATCACAAGTTGTTTTATTTCTTTCTTGTTGTATAAAACATAGGATATTCCAATTTACATAGACTATCCTTTTCTTCTTCTTTTGTCGTGTCCCTTTTTCAGGTGTTTCCACAGCCAGTCAACATTTCCACCTTACCCTGTCCCTTATACATAGAGCATAAGGGAACTCTATTTTTTTGGATGAGATAGACATTATTCTTTACTTAAAAGTTATACATTATCATATAAAAATACAGTATATAATCATATACATTAATACACTGCTTATATTTTATCACACAAAGCATTAAAACACATATTCTTGACGAAGTGACCTTGCAAAGATCATTTCGTGAACAGCTGGACCAGCACAATAAAAACATAAAAAAAACTCAAGTTGTTGTAATATTATTTTTTACCAGAAGAGGGAGTTATCCACATGACTCTAACTGAACTCCCAAAACGCTGCAAAAAGACAAACAATATAATGCAGTGCAGCTGTCTTCCTCAGGGTCCAATTTTATTTAAACCACAACAATTTGGACCATAGCATTTTTCGGTAAAGGCATAAAGATAAATTTTACATTTTTGTTTTCATATCAACTCAAAAAACAGAAAATTGGTCCCGATATATGTAGAATGTCGCAGAGAACGTACATTATGTGAAAGTAAAGCAAAAGTGTTATGATAATCTGGTTGACATAATCCATGCTAATTATATTTACTTTTATTGAAATACGGTCCTAATTTTGATTAGAATCTAAAACCACTGGACACAAGGCAACTTATGACACTTAAGATAACAGCGAAAATAATAATTAAAATACAATTTCTTTCTATAAAAGCGCAATATGGACCGTGTAGTCTAATATCACACACTGTACCTTCAATTTGAAGTTATTAAATCCCATTTATGACGTCACCTCGCAACCGGCGGTTGGGAGTGGGCGTGGTTTGCTGACGCATTGCGGTTTCCACCCCGGTGCGTGAACCAAGCACACGGCGTAACGCACGCGCGTTAGTGTGTTCCCAGTCCGCGTGTTTGTCTCCGTGCGTACGTATGTGTGTGTTGTTGTGTGCCCATAGCGGCAGCAGTCACAGCAGCTCTGTCAGGGAGCTGGAGCATCCGGGCCAACCTGTGCAGAGATGCGGCGCACGTAGACTCGGCGTGCGGACTGGACTCTCACCGCTGCTGCCATGGTTCACCCACCGCTGAAAATCTCCACCGGGTGCGTTTGTTTTCAAATGGCGGCGTTGAGAACGCGGAGGTGAGCGGCTCCTTTACCGGAGAGGAGTGCGCACTTTTTTTGCCACAGGCAGAGCAGCCAACGCTGATTTAATCCGATTTTTGGGGTCGTTTTTTTTTTTATGACAAATCATGACGTCTGGACAGGACGAAAGCTCAGTCCGTGTGGCACTGAGGTAAGTCACCAAAACATTCTCGAATGTTCTCCTATAATGTGTGGTTGATTTTGCCGGTGCCACCTGTCAGTCAGAGCTGAGGGCCTGATGCATCAGTCAACAGCAGCATCTGCGCAGCTGTGCCTGTTAAGACACCGAAATGAGATGGAAAAACGAATTATTCCTTATCTCCAGCATCTTTTAGGAACAATTTAATAACTTGCCCTGAAGCACAATTCACACGCTGCTTCCCACTATCAGCCAAGCCCTAATTGACGAGCATCTACGTCATCAGGACCAGGTTTTGGTCCTCTGTGAAGATTCCTAGTCCTAACAAGGTCAACCTAAAAAGGACCCAGCTTCACGGCTAACCCAAATACATACACGTATGCACACTTAGTATGTTTTATTAATAAATCCCCAGATGTCCTGGTGCTCTTTTAGCAGCACACTGACCCTGTTCTGGCAAGTGCACTCCTTCTCTTCCTGTCTGAGGAGCTCTAACCCTCACACTCTCCATCAGTTTGTTGGTATTTCGGCCCAAAAAATGCAGTTTTTCCCCTTTATGTGCTTCCTCTGCTCTGGCACAGGTGCAGGTTCCATTTTCACAATAGTCCTTTATTGGCAAAGGACTCATTAGATTCCAACCTGCTGGGCATTCAGGAAGACAGACAGAGATGGCGCGGGTGATAGACTGTTTTATCTTCTAAAGCCTGGTTTCTCCTCAAAGCCCCCTTGCATGCATGGAGGCAGTTAATCGATGAAAGAAGAGCTTTACTGACAGACGGGAGGCGGTGTTCTGTCCAGTACGGCTCCTGGGCCTGGTCTCTGTGTTGTCTTTGTTTTCAGGCATCCAGGACAGCACACTCATTGTTTCTGCCTCTTTCTCAGGCATTTTGTCTGTTAATTCCTACATCTTTTGTGTCGACGTGGGCTGTTGTCACCCACCTGGTGAGGTGGCACAGACAGAGGGGCAAAAAGAACAAATTGAGGCAGTTGTTTCACATCTCATGGGTGTAACGACTTCCCTTTCAAATTCCCAACTGAGGGAAAATCCCAAATTTATATTGTGCTTAGATGAGTACAGTCAGAATGCCGTGTTAACAGTTGGTCTGGGAATGTTGAATGATGATATTAGGAACGCTGCCAAACATACAGTCGTTTTATTGCCTCATAATATGGAGGCAATAAATCACAACTGCAAATGTCAGATGTCAGTGATGGTGGTTGTGTTTACCTTTATTTCCTCTGTGGTGCAAATGTTTGGCGTGGTGGTCCCCAACCTCAGGGTCGTGGACAAGCATCGCCTGGAGAGAGCGCCTGATTTCCATTTTCTTTTTTTATATATTTTCTGTTTCTTAATGATGTTTTATTTTGAAAAACTACAAGATTTTCCACATAGACTCACACTTATCAGATGTCAAGATGTTTGCTTCAGTCCCATAAAACAACCTAGGTGGGTTAGTCTCTTATCGCAGCATAAAAAGATCCTGGTTCTTGGCTTAAAAAATAGTTGGACGAAAAATTGCTAATTCGAGCCTATGCAGGAACAAAACTTAATCTGCTTAAATTTCCCTGGTGGTTACGTAGTGTTACGATTATCACCGCGGCTCTGCACCCAGAAGGCAGCCCAAACTGTATACTTAAAGGCACCTACCGTATGGCAGCCTGTGAGTTACAACTAGCAACAAACTCATTGGCACCCCCTGTGGCAGCTGGAGTGTGTTGCAACTACTCTCACTGAATTTTTGTGAATTTTTGGGATGAACAAGGAGCACAATTATTTAAGAAAAATGCAAATGTTTCGGCAAAAAATCATTGTTCAGCTGTCGATCTAAACACAACCGGTCAATGATACGACTCCAAAGAGTTCCCTTTCTCTGGACAATGTGTCTTTCTGTCCTGTACCTCCAACAGTGTAACATGCAGTTACATAATTTTTAATGAATGGCTTTTGTAATAGAAAAAATCAGGTTGTTTATTGTTAGAACAAATTGCAAAAAAAAAAAAAAAAATCACAGACTCCAACTGATGTTATGAGAGCCGCCCTTTCTAAGTGAAACAAAGTCCAAACTGCATGCAGCATTTATGCACTGAGACGTGGATATTATGTGCCTTGGCTCCAGGAACCAAGATTACAGTTCTGAATTTAGCACATGGTGCCTCACTTTGTCATTTGTAAAAAGCCTCTGTGGAAACATAGTCAGAAAATGCAAAGTTAATCCCTGAGTGAAATGCATGGGGTAATTTAGAGCTTAAGACCACGACTCCTAATCTACCTTTATTGAATCATTCCACAACAATGGCCGTAAACCACTTGGGTAATTACTAGGCTGAAGTTTACACCTCGACACCCAACCCCAGAGATGAGTGTGCAGTGGCATGTTTTAACTGCTATCAACTGGCAGAATAGTTTGTCCAAGCTTTTGACAAGTCTCACCGTGCACGTGTGCAGCTGTTGAGAGTGGGTGTGACGACGTGAACTCTCTGCAGCCTTCAAATACACATGGTTCCAACGAGTTCCCAGATATTAGGTCATGATAAGACTCTTACTTTGTTTCAATATCCAATAAATCAATGAAGACAATAGGTATTTTGTGAAAACATAGTGTTTTTTTAACTCCATAAACATACTGCATTAAACAGAAAAGTCTATTGGTTTATTTAATTTTCCTTATAGTGTTCTACATTGACCAGACTGACTATAGTCATAACACTTTTGACCTAATGAGTGTTACTTATTTCATTGGTTTATCTCACTTTTTACATCAAGATTTGTAACATACCCTTGGAACAAACGAAGAAATCTGTAAATAAATGATATTTGCTTTTCTATTAACAATTTACCAAGTTCTTGAAATTGAACTTGCGCCTAATGCGTAGGTAGTCAATAAATAAAACAGAGTGTTTTGAAAGAAATCACAAAACAGTTTATTTGCATTTACAATGGTGTTTTGTTATGTTGTGTTGCACTTGCAACAATATTTTGAGCCTAGCATGAAGAGCAGAACATGTTCTAAAAATTTGTATTTTGATTTTTTTTTTGTTCTTGGTTGTTGTTTTAACAGTTAAATATCAAATCTAGCGATACAAGTCAGGTTTTTAAGTGTGAATATATTTTTTAAGAACTCATAACGGCAGTACTTGTGGATCTCAGACTCCAACCTCATGTGTTGGAGTCTGTCGGCGTCTTTAATAACCTCTAAGAGGCTCTGCCGAGCAGGTTTTAAATCGGTTTGAGGCACCAGCTTATCTCCACAGAGGGTGACCCAAACCTGTCCTTTTAAACCTGCACAAAGGAACACAACGTTCAGAGCTCTTGCTTTGTGTGCATTTGCTTGGACAACATGTGGGGAAAAAAAAAACACGCGGTGCAGCTCTTTAGCTTCATTATGTACATCACACTGTATTTGGCTTGTTTACACACTGCAGAATGTCATAATGACTTAAGAGGCGGGTGTATACATTGAGGGAAGGGCCCAGGTGGATCTAAGGACTGGCCGAACCTGCCTGCTGAGCTGCCGCCGTACGGCAAACTCTTAAAAACTCAAATCAAGTGAGCAGGGAGTATTAGAGTCTGGAGCGCAGACTGACGTACGATGGTTCTTGTTAACCGTAAAGAGCGGCTTACCTTCTGAGTAAACCAGTGAGCGATAATAAACATTAAAACCTCTTACAGGCATACCTTGAGTTATTTGCACGTAGCAAATCTTTAGGTCTCTCAATGTGAGCCCTGTTTGTGGCTTATCAGCAAAGTGTAGAGTCGGGGTTAACTCAGGAAGGAAAATCCTGTTAAAGCGAGTCCACCTGATTAGACTTCACGTACACAGTACAGACGGCAGCGAACAATGGCTGCAGGAGTTTACACTAAAATCAGACTGGACCTGGTCTGAGAAAACACGATTAGAGCAGAGGTTTACAATGTGGGAGGAATACTTTTGGAAATAAATCGTACTAATCTGGAATTGGAAGCAAAGATATGAGACCGGTGAGCGTCACCCATGGCATCACCTTCACAAAGGAGAAAGTACTTTCTCCTTTGTTCATATCCACTGAGCTGAGTCAGTGTGTTTGGAAACTGATGTCGACTCGTAGTCCTTCAAATCCCGTTGTGTTTTTTTTTTTTTTCCTTCCTGCCTATAACTCGATGCTGTTGATATTTCTTGAATAACAGGCTACGCAGTCATTTTCTAAGGCAGCTGTTGTCATTAAAGGGTGTCAGTCTTTAATAAGTAAAACAAGTCAAGACGCGTCCCATGACAGCTTTTTTCATTATCTGTTCATCAAGAGTTTAGTTGTGATGTGATTAATTGGGTTTTTTTAAGCCTGGAATATTGAAATTCAACTTTAATGAAAAAACTGTCAGAGTGAACAAAGGATTTGTTCCAGTTCAATCAGTCACTCTTTAGCCTGAACTTCAAAAAATATATGAGAGGCCGGAAAAACCCAACTAGACATTAAAGCTGATGCCTAATCAGTCTGTTTACATCATGTAGACACTTGTACTGGTTCGTACTTCCCTTCAAAAAAGGTTAAATTTAACATTAATACCCCTTGTCTTAAGTATAATACCTCTTACTTCTCGTCTAAATAAGGATATACTATTGTATATTGTATACTGTAGAGGTTTAGTGCCATGACTTTGGCCCAGAGACAACGTATCCATGGTGTGAAGCCCCAGGGTTCACCTCCTGGGCATGTTCAATTCCCTGTTAAAGCAGTTGGCTTCCAAAGGACTCGCCAGCTACAGGGAGGTACAGTGTGAATTGTGTGGCAGTTGTGGAGACTGCTGGATTAGTGGTCGAAAATTGATAGATTAATGGATAAAAGTTTAGTTCCAGAGCTGAAGAAACCTCTCAGGGACCTCCAGGTGCCTGGAACTCTTTTATCTTATGCACATGTCTTTGGGAAACTAAAACAGGGGTCTCAAACTTGCGGCCTGTGGGCCATTTGCGGTCCATGGAACGATATTTTGTGGCCCCCATCTTTGATGGGAAAGTTGAATTTATAATATTCTATATTTTATAGATTTGTTTTCCACATGTCATGGTAAATCCTATAGTTCTCAGAGTCCCCTTCTGGTTCGTGGACGTCTTTATGGTGGTGTGAACATTTGAAGAAGCTACAGTTGTTGTGATTGTAGTACTAGATTGTCATTACATAACTCAAAAGATCAACATGAGCAACAGTGGCCTCATTGACAGTCAGCACAGTAGCTGAGTGACTAATGACCCTGTCTCCTCCCTTTATTTACCAGACTTTTTTAAAGAAAAGTCAAAAGGGAGTTCCTTGTGATGTTGTTACTGAAATGACCTTTTTATTCTGAATGTTCACTTCTGACAATCCCAACTCATGTCACAATGTTACATCTGCTGCTTGTTTCTTTATGGCACTCGCCTAAGTGTTGAAGTGCTTGCCAAGATACACAGACGTAAACAAGGCTAAACCAGAAATCACATTTATGTCATTGTCTGCCACCTGCTGCTCCCAACTCAGCACGAATGTCTTTGAATGGTCAAAACAAAGAGGTAATTCCACAGTATTAACCAGTAAATAAACAGGTTCCACAACCTAAACCAGGAATAGAAACACTCATCATAGACAGAAGCTTCTTCCTGAAATGTATCCTCAGCAGAATCATTCATTCATCTCCACGTGGGCATCAGTCTCCACCACAGCCACCCAAATCTCACTGCCCCATACTTTGAGCCTTCCCATTGAAAGTTATGTGGGTCGGAATAGTAATAGTCAGTGGCAACCTGGCAGCTGGTGGATTCGCACCTAAAACCTTGCAGACCCAAGTCTGCTTCCTTAACCACTGCCATCCCTCAACAGAATACTTTTGTAAAAAAATATTTTAGCATTTAATTGGTTCAATTTTTGCATTTTATTTCTTGCACTTATATATTAGAAATGAATCTAATTTTATTTTTTAATGTTATATTTCCTAGTATTTGCCCCAAAAACTCGATTGAACTTTAAATTAAAGGCTATAACTTCAAAAGATTAAGACTAGCAATTGGTGAAAGTGAAATAATTAGCTGTGCTCCCCAGCAATAAGGCCCACTTAAGGCTCCTCGCCCCCTGTGTTGAGAACTATCACAATCTCAATATAGAATAAGGAAAAAAAAACAAGATTGCTGACTGTGTAGAACCCATCTATGTGCCCCACTTTGGCCACCTACTGGACATTGCTAAGACTGTATTCTCTTTTTAGACCAACTCACTGATTTATTACATTATTATAAAGTAAAAGCGTGTAAGAATTGAAGAGTTGTTAAATGTTATTAAGGAGTTTTCCCAATTATTTATCAGGTCTTTGTGTCCAAACACTTTGGTTCCAAAAATTCCCATTATCTTTAGCAGTGAGCCTGTGTCACGGTGACAGGCCGTCCTGTAAAATAGAAATTTGAGTGGAACATGGATACATTTCCAGTGTTTAGCCTTCATGACCTCCTTCCAGACTGGAGTCTCTTCCATTCTGAGATGATACTAAGCATAGCCCACACTTAAACTCAACTTCCCCTAGAATAGATTCATGAGCGGCCCAGCCGTGGCTGGAAGACCTCAGTTATCTATATCTCAGCCTCTAAGGAGTCAGCGCATTTCTGCCAGACGCACTTGTTTCGCTGCAGAGAGCCTTCAACTGTGGAGCCACATGCACCACATGTGGACAAGTTTATGGGGAGAAGCGGCTCCGTCCTCCCCTCCACCCCTCCTCCGATTATATAGCATTTGGGGAAACAAGCTTTTCCTGTAAAATTGATTGGATGCACATTGTAATTATGGAGAAGCTAACATGCAACACCACACCCAGTGGAATTATATTGTTCAATGTCCGGATGGCTTTCACTCCGTCCTCGTCGCTTCCACTCAAATCGTCAACAGACAAGCTAATGCCGCTCTGCTTTTGGACCATAGTTCCCCAACCACGTTTGGACAGGGTTAAGTGTCTCGTACTATTTTCACGGACCGGTCGTTAAGTTGTGCCAGATAAATACCCCTTAATAAAATTTAATTTCCGGTGTTCTGAAATATTTTCCTACCTATAAAATCTTCCTACCCAAATTAACATAGCACTTTCCAAGTGGACACAGCCTATAATTTTCTGCTACCAGACCAGTATTAAAGGTTAGAATCTTGTATCAATGACACTGTGTCATTTTGAGTTTACTGTTGTTGTCTTCACTGAGAAAATATTTCCTAATCAAATATAGTTGCATTATTGATGATGGAATCCTAGCCAT
>JAFBJS010003174.1:58955-80483 GCA_016785265.1 Paraplagusia blochii | reverse complement strand
TGGTCAGTTCTTTTGTTGATATGGGTATGGATCAAGTGGAAGTAATAGACAGATGAGGCCAAAAGGAAACATTATTTCTCTGTGGCCCAGCACTAATTCACCCACGGACCGGTACCGGTCCCAAGCCCAGAGGTTGGGTACCACTGCTTTAGACCTTAAACTTAATATAATAAGTTGAGGTCCACAACCCACATAATTTCACCGAAGGGCCGCATTAGCTTTCAGTGTTCAATACAAAAGAAAAAAATGTGAAAAATCAGTTTTCCATAGATTCTGTGTAATACAACACTGAACCAGCAGGAGACTGTGGATCAGGGGTTTGAGAACTATAAGATTTACCATTAATGTGGAGAACAAATCTATAAAATATTATTATAAATTCAACTTTCTTGTCCTGAAGGTGGGGGCCACAAAATATCGTTTCACGGGCCACAAATGGCCCACGAGCTGCGGGTTTGAGACCCCTGCCTTTTCTGGTCACAGCGAATACCTGTCCAGTTAAGGCCTCAACTTGAATAGATAGATTTTTTTTTTTCAATATGGAAATGCTGCTGCCGTAATTAAGATGTGGATGTAACTCAACGTCCGTCTTCAGGAATAGACGCCTTGGACGCTCACAAATATCTTTGTTTGCTTAGTGAGTTCATCCCTTGTTATTTATGTCCACAGCACAGCAGTGGGAATGGATGCATTTGGACACTGTCCATTAAACATGATCTGTGAGCATCCAGCTGTGATTTATCACCTACTAGTGGTTTAGAAAGATTATCAGGGGGAAGTCTAGCATAAATAGTACACGTGTATTTTTAATGATTTTTTTCAGTTTAGATACTTATTAGAGGCGTTAATGTTGTCTTGAATATGTGCTAATACTTGCAAAGTTAATTATTTAGTCAATGCAGCTGCAGTAGCTTGTGGTAGTGATAGTCAGTAGTGTTAATGGTCACGAGAACATTCTTTAAAAGTTAGAAATTATTGGTGCAAAACCTTATTTTACCCTTCGCTACAAAGTGAGTTGAACACACTTTCTTGAAGCGTGGAGAAAAATATAAGTTAACTAATACATACATAGAAACAGAATTAATACATTTATTGTCATTTAAGCTATACATTATCTAGATCAGGGGTGGGCAAACTAAGGCCCGGGGGCCACATGCGGCCCGTTGAGCCTTTTAATGCGGCCTCGCCATCCCTGTCCAAATTAAATAATTTATTTATATTATAATTAAACTTCCGACTTTTTCCTACAATGCCTGCATTTTCCCAGTAGATGACATAATAGGCTATTAGAAATTTAGTATTTTGGGTTTGATACATGACTTTTACTTGCCATTTTACTACTTACTTGCCATTTATCTTAGCTTATACGAACGCTCCATCTCTCTGCTCTTGACTCTGCCCCGTGTCCAATTTTAGGAGAAATTGTGGCCCGCAGGTCAAAAAGTTTGCCCACCCCTGGTCTAGATTATATAAGCATTTTATGTTTATTGTCATTGAAAAAAATGGCAAATATGTAAAAACACATTTTTACAATTTATCTTCTTGGGGTCCAGTCCCCATTTAATTATAGTTTGAATCTTGAATTTTCTGAATTTTTTTTAAATAATACTTCCTTACGTTTGGATACAATTAATACTTAAATGTTCTAAACACAGAGGTCGTGGAGTTGACTGTTGCAGTGTGGTCCATCTGAGGTAGATTAGGACTTAGGGTGTGTCTATAAGGCCACTTGGTAAATCAAAAGGCCTAAAGTCCCTTAAAAATCCTGTAATTATTACATTTTGGGCTAAATTACTAGATGCTTAAAGATGGGTCTGAATTTTTTTCCTCTGGTTGAGGTAAGAATTAAAAACCAAAACTGAATGATGAGTGAATCTGCTGCCATGTCTGAATAATGAGTCTGACAGTCTAACACCTACAGCAGCTGTTGATGAAACACCTCTGAAAGTAGAACCAGCATCATCTGGGCTGCTGTATCTGCATATTAGCTGCTGGTGTGAACCTGATGCTGGTGTTTTTGTCCAACTCTCTGCCGTTGATTGGCTCCCCGTTGCCATATAGTCAGAATTGAGTCTCTTGACTGACTGCAGCGCCGAACCGACATCCACTAGACCTTGACTGATGTGTTTGCTCAACCCATTATCTGTTATCTGGCTGCCCTGAAAGCTGCAGATGGCGACAGGCTTATGTAGACTCCACTCTCCCGCCAGCTCTTTCCACATTTTAGGGCGTAATTCTGTTGCCGGGACATGGTTGAGACAGAGATGGTATTTCTGTGTCAACATTCCTGGGGTGAATGACTGTGAGGGCCGACGGTTTTGGAGAAGCAGCAGGTTTTAGTGTATCACATGGTATCTGTCATACCTTGTAGCAGTGGTTCCCAACTGGTCTCACTCTGGGACCCACATTTTCCTGTGGTCATTGAGTCGCGACCCACTCTCGTAGAATTCAATCCAAGCAAATGAATAAAAAAAAAAATTGAAAAAAAATTTGTGCCTTTCAAAATAAGAGATTTTCAATAATAAAACACATGCTCAACAGCGGATTCACAATATTTAGCTGAGTTTTCATCGGTTGTTTGCGACCCATTCAGAACGGGTCCGCCACCCACTATTGGTCCAGGTCCCACCAGTTGAGAACCACTGCCTTATAGGTTATGGAATACTATATAGTAATTCAAAAAATGAGTAGAATTTGCCCCAGGTGTTTTTAATTAGTAATACTCCACCTGTGTGTTGTGGCCCAAGAGGGAGTTGCAAAATTAGAGTGAAAATTTAAATTTCAACAAGCTGTCTGGCCTGATTAAAATACCAAACGGACCACATCCGGCCCTCATGCCATAGTTTATTTAGTTCCAGCTTCCTCACTGCGTTCACACAGTTTCTAAGTACGTCTTTAACATGGATGAGGTTTTAAAAACCCTGCTGCACCATCACTGTCTCCTGAGCTGACGAGGAAATGTTGACTTTCGTGTCTTTTCTGGGGCTCTAGTCACAACAGGCTTTGTTTGGAATCCAAACCCTCGCTCAGATTTGTTGTGGCAGCTGCGACGAGACTTATTTTAAATTTCAACATTCCTCAGACAACCCGTCCTTCTCCAGAAGGAATTCCGAATAGTCTAATCATTGGGTTATTTCAAAAATTACTTTTTGAAATGGAGCCATAAATAACTTCCCCAAAAACCTCCAACCAAACATCTCAAGGATAACTGTTGACGTAGACGAGAGCACGAATTCCTGCTAATTGTTGTGTGTTTTCTGGCTGCATCCTTCAAATGTCATCATGGGATAAAGAGGATCTCCATTACCTTCCCTCTTTCTCTGATCTCGCTGTTCCAGGCAGCGTTCCCAATCCACCTTGACAGCAACACATGATCCCCTGCTGACACCTCCTGTCGCCTAACCTCTCCACCCCCTGATAATGATAGAAATGGAGGAGGGTCAGCACGTCAAAGGTTTCAGGACCCCTGACCTGCAGGAAGCAGTTAAAGCATTATCAGTGTGCCACATTTACCCGGTCAACGGTTGTTGTTTTTAAAAGTTCCATTTCCTACATGGTGGGACGGCCCATCAGAACTGAGAGCTGGGTTTGATGTGGCTCAGCTGTGGAGTCGACCCACCCAGGATCAATCTCATGAGTAGATTAAAAGAAATCTGCTAAAACAAAAAGACAAGGTGTGTTGGTGGACCACACCTAGTAACAAGACCAATGTTGGTAAATGTGTTTTTGTCTTAACTCAAGAGTCAAGATTGTGAAATTATTACCATAGAAAAAGAAATAAAAAGGGAAATAATACTTAATTTGTTTTTTTTTTACTAAAGTTTTTTTTTTTTTTGCATCTTGAAGTGTTCTCAAAGATTGTCCTTACAAGGAAAAGCCAGCAGGATAATAATAAGACACATTAATAGTGTAATTTGTAAAGGTTTCCCAACCACTGGGCCTGGGACCGGTATCGGTCTGTGGGTGAATTCGTTCCGGGCCACAGAGAAATAATGTTTCCTTTTGGCCCCATCTGTCTATTACTTCCACTTGATCCATACCCATATCAACAAAAGAACTGACCAATAGAATGGCTAGGATTCCATCATCAATAATGCAACTATATTTGATTAGGAAATATTTTCTACAACAATAAACCCAAAATGACGTCATTGATACAAGATTCTAACTTTATATACCAGTCTGGTAGCAGAAATTTATAGGCTGTGTGCACTTGAGAAATCCTTGTTGTGTTCATGCACAGTTAATTCGGGTAGGAAGATTTTATAGGTAGGAAAATATTTCAGAACACTGGAAATTTACTTTAAATAAGGCATATTTATCTGCAACAACTTAAGGACCAGTCCGTGAAAATAGTCTGAGACATTTAAACGGTCACTGATCTACAGTAACGTCAGGACAGAGAAGTTTAATCTCTGTTCTTCAGTTTTATCAATCTGTGTTTGCGCACCTGACGCAGCCCAGAGATTTAAGGCTTACTCTGTAACAAAGTCCATTTTCTGTAAATACACAAGCTTTATTGTGTGTCTCCCCTGCTTGAATAAGCAGTGTTTTGACTTGAGAACAGAAACCTTTGTCTCTTTGATTTGGATAATAATTATTACGAACATGTCGTGGCACTGATGGAAGTGTCAGGTTTGGTATTTTGTTACTCACAGCCGCCAGTCTTTGATCGGCAGGCAGTTTGGCAAAGGAGTCCCTCTCTCTGACGTCCTCCCTCCCTCCCTCCCTGAACTGGAACAGAATTACTTCCTGCTCAGATCGGATTATGATTTTTGCATTTCCATTTCTAAGTGCGTCTGTTCCCCGTCTCCATGGTAACCACGTCCTCTATGCCATGTGGCGTGCAGTGTGTTTTTCAGACAATAACACACTTTTAGGCAAACCTGTGTTTTCCGTACAGAAGGGACGTCAGTCGGGTGTCTCACTGTGTGACAAAGGCACCGTGTGGTTGTAGTTCCTGCCGCAGCTGCTCCATGGTGAAGTGGTGTAAACGCTGCACTCGGCTCTTTGTCTGGTGCTGTAGGTGGTCCTGTCTGGCAGAACGGGCAGAGCCTGAAACCCATTCCCGCCGAGCTTGGAATATTAAAAATGCCATGTCCACTGCAGGGGTCTTTCTGACACTGGTCTTGAAGGATCAACAGTATTTTTTAGACTGAATTCTCACTACAGTCAGTAGACTGACAACAGTGATGTGTTTAAGACACAGGGATCGAACTTCTTCTTGTTTCTGCTTGATGTTTCTCGTAAAAAATAAGGTTTAGCCAGTAGCTGAAAAACAGTTTTTTTTTTAGTTACAGTAGCTGTTTTTAACAATGTACACAAAATATATATTACTTACAAATGTATGTTAGCTAACAACAATGGATCAGAATATTAACTATCACGTCGGTGTCTGTTTGGGGGAGGAAACGGACTTGGGTCCACAAGCCACCCGGTGCCCTTACCGCCAAGTTACCGCTGGTATCGTCCATGGTATCGTCCCCACACACTGCTCCACGGGCGCTGGCTCAGCCGGTTGTCCCCTGCTCCCTACGGTGATGGGTTAAATGCAGAGGCTATTAAGCTAATAAACTGCTAACACAGCTAACATTATATCAGCATGTTACTAGGCTACCGAGAGTGGTGCATTCAGGGTCTGATCCAGTCAGTACTCACCCATCTTTCTGTCACTCTCTGTGTTTCTCAAATGTCCTCTAAATGTCCACTTTGGACCGCATGTGGTCTGCAGGCCTTAGTTTGAAATGGCCATTTTTTAATATGGATAAAAATCTATGTTTAGGTCGGTCTGCTGGTGCCTCATGTTCTTTGACTTTTGGATTTCCTTTCTATTCTAATATAATAGTGAATGAAAGACGAGACAGGAAGTGAAGAAAGTCTCTCATCTTCAAAGCCGTCACCTGTGTTAAATGGTGAAGCCACATGAAAAGGCCCCGACACATTTACGGGACCGTGTCTTGACAACATGTCAAATGTGTCAAGGACACACCCACCCACACCCACCTTCATTATACTGTAGGGTTTCCCTCTTGTGTCCATGCTCTGTTCTTCTGAATGGCGACAACACGTTACAGTTGAAGTGTGGACAGGTGATGTCATCTCAAACGGCTCTGCCACAAAGATCTGATTGGTTAGAAGCTTGTGGGAGTGAAGATCTGCCTTTGTGAGTGTGTGGCTGTGACTGTGTGAACAGATCTTTCACCCAAGTCTTTATTTTTTGTACATCTCAGCATAATATTGTCCAGGACTAAGGCAGTGTAAGCAGAAAAAGATAAATCACAACAAAAGAGATATTAAATTCTAGTAGTTTATTGCTTTATGTATATATTATTAACTATTCCCTGATGTAGTTTAGGTCAACACTACATTATTTGTATCTTTTTCTTCTGTTGGCAACATAAAATCTTTGGTTTCACTCCTCAAATAAAAACCATTTCATAAAATTGATGTTTTGCAGCTGGATGGTTGTTCAGTTGCGTATGAAATACTTTTTTTACTGCTCCTCTGTGTATAAAGACTGTGGACAGTTTGGAAACACATTTCAGAATTCACCGTGATGAAATCTCTCCGACAACACCACCCACTCTCAGGGGCGGGTTACGACAGAGGATGTGATTTGTTGAATCCAAATAGAACGGGATTTTGTTTAATTCTCCATCGTCATCGTCTCCAACCTTAGCAACCATGAAAAACATGTTTTGTATCTTGATCTCACTGGGCCTGACTTTACTGTACAGTCTTCTTCTCCTCTCCTCTCCTCAACTCCAACTCCAACTACCTCCATGTCCTCCCTCACTGCATCCATAAATCTTCTCTTTGTCTCCTACCTGGTAGCTCCATCTCTAGGATCCTTCTTCTCCCAATATAACCACTGTCCCTCCTCTGGACATGTCCAAACCATCTCGATCTGGCTTCTCTAGCTTTTTCTCCAAACTTTCCTGTCTATGTTGTCCCCCTGATTTCCTCGTTCCTGATCCTGAAAGTTGCTGTAGACAACATGAGGTTAGATACTGGCTGAGAATAGACTAAAAACATGGCCGTGGTCAAGGCATCGGTCCTAGAAATCATTTAAAATGAGCAGTGACTTCCTCAAGCTGGTCCCATCTGGTGGGACTGCAGGAACCTCTCATCCACATCCGGCTCGCTGCCCTTCTGCCATGCATCATCATCATCACCACCCCCCCTTCGGAAAGTACAGTCTGTCCTCCCAGTAAAGAGTAACAATTACATTTTCTTGGCTTCACAGACCTTATCCAAGTAATGACACCTGTCTCTTATACACATCTCCAGTTTTGTCAATCATGACAGCCTGTACGATCCTCTGAACATGTCCAAACCATCTCAATCTGTCTTCTCTAGCTTTTTCTCCAAACCTTCCTGTCTATGTTGTCCCCCTGATTTCCTCGTTCCTGATCCTGAAAGTTGCTGTAGACACCATGAGGTTAGATACTGGCTGAGAATGGCCGTGGTCAAGGCATCGGTCATAGAAATCATTTAAAATGAGCAGTGACTTCCTCAAGCTGGTCCCATCTGGTGGGACTGCAGGAACCTCTCATCCACATCCGGCTCGCTGCCCTTCTGCCATGCATCATCATCATCACCACCCCCCCTTCGGAAAGTACAGTCTGTCCTCCCAGTAAAGAGTAACAATTACATTTTCTTGGCTTCACAGACCTTATCCAAGTAATGACACAGGAAGACAAGCATGACTCTCCTGTAATATTCCTTCCTAAGGCCCATTAAACCTGGGCAATTTACTGACGTAGCTGCTCCACAAGGGGGCGTGTCATGAACAGACAGTGCTGATAATCTGCTTTGGTTTTTTTACTAAATGTTTAGAGACACGAGGAATATGTAGAAGACAGACAGAGCTGAAGGTGGAGGAGTTAAAGATGCTGAGGTTCTCTTTAGAAGAGACAAGGATGGACAGGATCAGGAATGAGGTGATTAGAGGGACAACACAGACAGGAAGGTTTGGAGAAAAAAGCTAGAGAAGACAGATTGAGATGGATTGATGGATTGAGACAGATTGAGATGGTTTGGACATGTTCAGAGGAGGGACAGTGGATACATTGGTGGAGGAATGATCTTAGAGATGGAGCTACCAGGTAGGAGACAAAGAGGAGATTGATGGATGCAGTGCCACCTTTTTTTCAGGGGTTGCCACAGCGAGTCAACTTTTTCTATCTCCCCCTGTCCTCTGTATCTCCAACTCTAACTCCAACTACCTCCATGTCCTATCTCACTACATCCATCAATCTCTTCTTTGTCTCCTACTTGGTAGCTCCATCTCTAGGATAATTTTTCTACCAATAAAACCACTGTCCCTCCTCTGAACATTTCAATCCTAGTGTTGACACTGGAGTTGAATGAGTCCACCTGAGCTGCAACCCTTACCTTTAGCCCCTCTTTTGTGACCCGAGTCACTGACAGTAAACATGGACATGTCATGACCCTCAGACAGGACATCGTCCTCTCCTCCCTCGCCTCCGTCTGGCCGTGTCATCCTGCAGTCGTGGCGTTGGTGTCAGTGCTGGGATCCTGTGTTACACACTGCACAAAGACCACACTGTACTGCACTCACTGTATTGTCCTACCCTGAATTGAGGGGGACAATGGTGCCTTTATCCCCTCCGGTGCAGAGGGGACAGCAGGGCACCACCATCAGGTGCTTTTCTTTGACATCAGTCCATTAGTTTGTCTGCAGTGACACAGTTCTGAAAGGACGGTCCCTGCTGGTCAGTGTTGACCACTAAAAGAGAGAGGAGGAGAAAAACAGGAGTTCAAATGGTTGGTTTGTGTCCAATGCCAAGTGAGTGGACAAAGCGGAGGAGATGCTGAGTCACAGCAGGAACCTCTGTTCTTCAGTATAACTGACCTCAGCTGCCGCCCACGCGTGCGATACCGCTGAGCCTCCAACGTCCACATTCGCTGATCAGTGCCAGATTCTAGAACTGGTAACAATCAGCATTTTCATATCTCCCAGACTGACCCCAGAGCTGTTGCTACAGATTCACCCAACTGATGCAGCCGAGCTCTGGGTCACAAGAATAGAATAGAATAGAATAGAATGGGTTATCGTTCGTCCCCCAAGGGGAAAACACACTTTTTACAGTAGCAAAAGAAAAATATATACATATATGCACCAATAATATAGTTATAAAAAATAAATATTATTAAATTAAATCCTATTTCAATGAATGATAACTATTTATATTATTAAAAAAAAAACTTAGTAAGTTAAATTGGAAGTTATGCCTTAAAACCTGACAAAGGAAAACAGAAACATCCCAAAGGCAGAAATATTTTTAAATAACTGATCTTAAGATACATTAGGCCACCGGGGGCAGTGGTGGGTAGGGTTCTAGGTTTAAATCCACCGGCTGCAACATTGCCACTGAGGTCCACTGAGCATGGCACCGTCCCCAACCACTGCTCCCCAGGCGGTCAAAGCTGCCCACAGTTCACTTTGGCGATGGGTTAAATACAGAGGTGACATTTTGTTGCAGTGGTGTGAATCATAATGTCACAACGACGAGGAGTTTGTTTTCCTTCTCCTTTAGAGTTATCATCTGAGCGAGGATTTTTGGGCGTGTGGTTATGAACGTGTTCCAGATTTCTCTGGTTTACAGCTGCTCACTGAGGCAGCCCTACCATTCACTAGGAGACATCTGAGGTTCAGTCTGCAGGCTGGGACTGAAGCATCTAAATACGTCCATTACTGTTTACACAGCCCTCTAAAGTACAGTAAATCTGGAGTTTGTGTGAAATATATATATGAATATATATATATATATATGCATATATGTATGTTTATATGTCTATGTATGTTTGTATGTATATATACATATATATGCATATATGTTTATATATATTATATATTGCATATATGTATATATTTGTATGGTTTGTATATTAATGTGCATATATCCCTCTATGTCTAAATGTATGTATGTGTATATATGTATGTGTATATTATTATTATATTGTGTGTGTATGTATTTGTATATATGTATATATGTGTATATATATACTGCATATATATATACTGTATATCTACACACACACATATATATAGTGTATATATGTGTGTGTGTGTGTGTGTGTGTGTGTGTGTGTGTGTGTGTGTGTGTGTGTGTGCACACATATATGCATACATATACAGTATATATGTCTGCACATTCTTATCCATTACCAGCTCACAGAGGCAGTGCTCTCCATGACTGCAACCCAAATCCCACTACACCCCACTGCAAGCCTACCTGTGGGTGTTTAGGACATAGTTTAGGACATCACAGATGTTCCCTGTTGTCACTTCCTGTTTTGGTCTTCATCGCGTCATTTGTCCCTTCTGTGTATATCCTAGGATTCGTCCTCAGCTGGCCAGAGAGAAGATCGAGGGATGTCACATTTGCACCTACGTGATGCCTGGAGAGCCTCAGGTGATCCTGGGGAAAGACAAGGCCTTCACCTACGACTACCTGTTCGACATGGACTCCCAGCAGGACGCCATCTACAGCACTTGCACTGAGAAGCTGATCGAAGGCTGCTTCGAGGGTTACAACGCCACCGTGTTCGCATACGGACAGGTGAGGTCTTTCTTTAGGACAGGTGAGGTCTCACTTTAGATGATGTAAAGCCTGGTTTTGGGGTGAAATACTTAGAAATTAGACTTTTGAACTAAAAGGTCAACAGTCTGTTCTCAATTGGTAATAGAATAAATCTGTTTATCCAGAAATAAAACAGGTTTATGTTTCTGATACGCAGTGGTGTTCAACATACCAGCAGTCCAACAACCTTTTTTTTCCATAAATGTATTTCTAACACCTCTCCCCTCTCACAGCTGGCCTACTTCTGAAGCTCTGTCCTAGATCGCACTTGTTTTCCACTGTGTATTTCACGGGATATAATCTAGATTTAGCTTCTCAAAGCCAACCCACTTGGCTCTGGACCAGCAGACCATAATGATAATGTTTTCAATGCATGCTTGTTGCTAGGAGCCATGTCTGCTCAATCCTAGAGGTTAGGCAGGTTGCTAGACAGGTTGCGTCCTGGACATTCATTCAAATCCATCCACTTATCTATTGCTGGGGCAGCAGTCTCCACGACTGCCACCCAAATAACAATGCCCCATACTGTGAGCCTTCCTGTGGGTGGTGAGCCCCCAGTGCTTCTAAGATCACTAAATGGCAACCCGGGAGCTAGTGGATCCAAACCTAAAGCCTTGTGTCCCCAAGTCACTTCCCTTAACCGCTAGGCTACCATCACCACCTTGTCCTGGACATTTTACACTTTTATGGGAATAATATTCCGACTAATAATGAGCTTTTATTTTTCTGGACTATAAGTCGCACCTTTGACTGTGTTTACAACTTGTAGTCATTTTTTTTTATCATAATAAAGAATTTCACATTTTTATTTTCACATTTTAAAAGAAGTCTGTCTTTCGTGTCCACTAACAGACTGGTTCAGGGAAGACGTACACGATGGGGACGGGCTTCGACGTCAACATCGTGGACGAGGAGCTGGGCATCATCCCACGTGCTGTCCACCACCTCTTCAAAGGCATCGAGGAACGTCGCCAGGCCGCCCAGGAGCAGGGACGGCCTGCGCCTGAGTTCAAGATCAACGCTCAGTTCCTTGAGGTTTGAAGACATATCACAGTGTCAAAGTCACATTAAAACCTTTTCATTTTTTTGTCTGTCGTCTCTGACTCGTCTTGATTTCCTTGTGTTTCGCCTTCATTTAAGCTCTATAATGAGGAGGTCCTGGACCTTTTTGACTCCACACGAGACATGAAGCAGAAATCTCACATCAAAATCCACGAAGACGCCACAGGAGGGATCTACACCGTGGGTGTGACCACACGGACCGTGTCCTCCGAGGCTGAGGTAACAAACAGACGGAGGAGACAGATGTCCTCTTGGTGTTTACAGCTTATTTAACGACCATCTTTAACCAGGACTTGTGTCATTAATTTATTAAAGACATTTATTACCTTGTCCAGAGTTAAATGAATCAACAGTGAAGAGCATGTGTCTCTTCTCCTGTCTGTCTGTTTAGATGATGCAGTGCCTAAAGCTGGGCGCTCTGTCTCGCACCACAGCCAGCACTCAGATGAACGTGCAGAGCTCCAGGTCACACGCCATCTTCACCATCCATCTGTGCCAAGTCCGTGTTTGTGCCTCTGACAATGTGAGTGCGGGAACGTGCCATGACGTCATGTACTGTGGGTTAAAATTGGAGACGTCCAATATCAACTTGTCCAAATTCTTAATTTCCAATTCTGATATCAACAGATACCGATGTAGGTGATATTTATTAATCTTTACAAATTAATGCAAGAGTCGTTTCTTCACACACTCTACAATGCTGCCATCTAGTGACCTTCACCATAATATACAGCCGTTTCTCCCCAAACTGTTCTAAGGACAGACAGAAAACACAGGCTATATAACATCATTATGCTGATATCGGGCTGATATTTATCCCAATTAATCACCCTTCATCAAGATCGATTTGTATTTAATAAACACAAACACAGACAACTGAAACACAAACACAGACAACTGCAATCAGATGTTTGTGGGGTTTTTTTTGTTACCCTTTAAAATGATTGATTTCTAAATCTAAAAACACGTCAAGATAAATGGGTTTTATAGTTTTTAGCCCTTAATGTGCATCGTATTATAAGACTTGAAATGATGCGAGACAGATGTTTGACATGAAGACCATGGTCTGAGTCAGTCAAAGCCCTTCTGACTGTTCTCAGGTGTGTCGGTGCCCAAATGTCTGCAGTAATTTTCCACAAGACAATGAAAATCCCCGCATGGTTGAAATGATGACGCAGGAAACACGGTGTGAAATGCAGTCTCACTAATTGAGGCTGTTTGCATGTGTGTGTGTGTGTGACTCAGCAAGAAGACGAGAGCGATAACAGGGTTTCCAATGGGAACGAGATGGACGAGTACGAGACGCTGACGGCCAAGTTCCACTTTGTGGACCTGGCTGGTTCAGAGAGACTGAAGAGAACCGGAGCAACGGGGGACCGAGCCAAAGAAGGCATCTCCATCAACTGTGGACTGGTGAGCTTCTCCATGTACAGTACTGACGCCACAGTGTCACTGCTGCAGTGCCGGTTGAGGGCTTGAGTTACACTGCCATCTAGTGGCGTAAACGGTCATAACGTTCGACCAAAAACTATGTCATGTTTTTGATGTTAGGTTGAATTTTCTGTTTCCTGTCTATCAACTGTGCATTAATCAGTAGAGGAGCACAAAAAGCATTTAAAATATTTAACCTTATTTTAATTTAGCCTATTACTAGTCACTTTTATTTCATACAGGTATCAAAACTCCAATAAAAGGTTGTTTTCACTCCATAGTATCAATATTAATATTTTATATTTTTTATGTAATATTAAAAAATAAGAATTAGCATAGTTTTTAAAGCTGTTTTAAATGACCTGAGCATCACTCAATCAATAGTTTGTGTTTTTTGTCAATTCCTCCGAGTCTTCTTTTTCAATTCTTTTATTTTTTTGCAGCTTGCTCTGGGGAATGTAATCAGTGCTCTGGGAGACCGGAGTAAGCGATCCTCACATGTGCCTTACAGAGATTCCAAACTGACCCGACTTCTGCAGGACTCATTGGGAGGAAACAGGTAACCATAAATATGATGGCTACAAATACGTCTCCTTCTTCTCCTTTCAGCGTGTCCCTTTTTACTCTGACTCCAACTACCTCCATGTCCTCCCTCACTGCATCCATCAATCTCCTCTTTGTCTCCTACCTGGTAGCTCCATCTCTAGGATCATTCTTCTACCAATGTCTCCACTGTCCCTCCTCTGAACTTGTCCAAACCGTCTCAATCTGTCTTCTCTAGCTTTTTCTCCAAACCTTTCTGTCTGTGTTGTTACTAATAAATATTATTATTATTTCCTTCTCTCTAATTCGTCCCAAAGCCAAACCGTGATGATCGCCTGCATCAGTCCATCTGATCGTGACTTCATGGAGACTCTGAACACTCTGAAATACGCCAACCGAGCTCGCAACATCAAGAACAAGGTGATGGTGAACCAGGACAAGGCCAGCCAGCAGATCAGTGCTCTGAGAACAGAAATCGCTCGACTGCAGATGGAGCTGATGGAGTACAAGACGGTGAGAAGAACACGCTCTTTAACCCTCAGATCTGAACCGTTCCTAGCTCTGAACTGAGGCGACCGTCCTCCGCAGGGTAAACGTCTGGCAGGCGAGGACGGCGTGGAGAGCTTCAGTGATATGTTCCATGAGAACTCCATGCTGCAGACGGAGAACAGTAACCTGAGGGTGAGGGTGAAAGCCATGCAGGAGACCATTGATGCTCAGAGGGCCAGGTTGACTCAGCTGATCAGTGACCAGGCCAACCAGGCCCTGGCTCGGGCAGGTGAGAGACTCACAGTCGGATTCTTTTTTTTTTATTTTAACGTTTCTTGGTTAAAACGTGTCCTGTTTGTCTTCCAGGTGAAGGAGGAACAGAAGAAATTGGGAACATGATTCAGGGATATATCAAAGAGATTGAAGACCTCAGGTGAACAACTACGTCTCAGATACATTTCTGATCAAAGTCACAAATATCTTTGTCAAACAGGTCTACATCATTTTGTTTCAGTTTAATAAAATAGTTAAATTTGATGTCATGCATTATAAGAGACATTCTCACGTCCTCAGAGCCAAACTCCTAGAAAGTGAAGCCGTGAGCGAGAATCTGAGGAAGAATCTGTCCCGTGCCTCCAACCGTCAGTCCCTCTACGGAGGTCCCGGCTCCTTCTCCACCTCGCTGATGGCCCCTGAGAAGGAGACGTCTGACATCATCGAGTTGGCCAAGAAAGACCTGGAGAAGCTGAAGAAACGGGAGAAGAAGAAAAAGAAGAGGTACTGAGATGAGTTGTTGTCCTCTGGTACTGGAAACATGGTTGAAGAAGCATGAGAGTCTTTTATTTTGAAATAATAATATTTATATGATTGTCTCACCCTGGTTTTCTTCAATATCTTGTAGATTTTAATTTAAGTTTAAAATGAAAATTCCATTTCCATTACTGTCAAATTAAATTAAATATATTTATACTGAAAAAACAAATAAAAAATGAAACTAGTCTTAAACTGAAGGCTGAGGGAGGTTGGTTGTCAAAAGGTTGGATGTTAGCGCAGGTCTTCTGACCATTCTCCCCTCCATTTCTCCTTCCTCTGTTCATCTCTTGCTTCTTTCTCTCCTTTCGACCCGTCACCCCCTCCCTGAGAAGACTCCAGCAGCTGTTGGAGGAGAGAGAGAGGGAGGAGGTGGAGGAGGAGGAGGTGGAGGACGTCAGGTTTGTCACAGCTTCCACCCTCCTGTTGCCTCTCACTTTTCTTTGCGTCCCCTTAATTCAGCCTCTCTCCTAGTTTCCATTGGCATTCAGCAGGTTTTTGTCTTCACCCGGACTAGAAACATGTCTGGACCAACAACTCCATACTGTTATGTATGGACCAACCTCCACACGTGTGTTTGTTTCAGCCAGCCTCCTCACAGCCTCCTCACAGCCTCCTCATCCTTTGGTTCCCATGATGCATCACTGCATTTCCTGCTGCTTCTCTTTGTCGTTTTGGCTCAGTGATAAAATCAAATGTTAAAAGGCAAATCGCAAACATAATTATACTGCTTTTATTTTGATGTAGTATCTATCTAACTCAGGCCTGGGCGATTATTTTGACTCGCAGACACAGGTGCTACCAAAAATTGAGTCATTGGCCAGGCCAGGAGTAGATAGAAGAAACATGTGTGTGAGGTTGATACTATTTATTGGAAAAATGAGGGCTATTCAGGCAGGGGTGTGCTAATATATATTAATAGTATGATTTGGAAAAGTTTGGCGGGCCAGATTGAAAAGGCAAACGGGCTGCATTGGGCCCCCGGGCCTTAGTTTGCTTCGTCTGATCCCACGGATGTGCTTTAAGGAGTTGGTTCATCTCTCATCAAATGTTGCATTTCCATTCATGCCAACGTTTGTCCAGATTTTCTGATTCTCCTAAATATATATCTTATAAAACAGAAGCTTAACAAGATTAAACTAAAAACAGTAACTGACTTTTTTAACGTCTCGCCCCCCAAAAAACTCAACTAAATAATAACTAACTAAATAATTATAACCATTATCTGTTTCCATATGTATCATGAGGTCGCATGTGTGAAATAAAAAAGTCAATACTTGGTTTAACTCCTCATTTTGTCAATATCTTTTAGTGCCAACAAGGAGGAATCTCCTGACACCGAGCAGGAGAAAGAAACGGAGAAGGAAGCGGCCGAGCACATCAGGGAGGACACAGAAATGGTAGGAATAACAATTGTAGGTTATTTCTTTTTTTTTTTTGGAATTTTTTTTGTGTGTTGATTATGTTGTGTTATTTCTTGGTGTGTAGGATGTCCAGGAAGGCAGTGATCACGAAGAGGGAGAGGAGGAGGAGGAAGAGGAAGAAGAGGAGATGGATGTGGAGGAGAGCTCCGAAGATTCAGACTCGGAGTCTGATGAAAAAGGTACTGAGGCCTACAGTAGGACTTTTTTTCACCTTTTACTCTAGTCTGCCATAATACAGTTTAACCACTAGAGGGAGCACTTGGCTAGTAGTTTAAGATATGCTGTGTCGTGAAAAATCTAGGATATCGACCAAAAAAATGTAATAAATATATTTATTATTTAAATTTAATGATTAATTATGATTTTAATGTTAAATATGTTTATTTATCATCACACTTTGTCCCATGTTTTGTCCCTAATACAGTGTTTTTTTTATGAGAGTTGAAACATTAAAAATTATTATAATGTTTATTAAATAATATTATGAATCCAGAATATAAATAAGAAAATGTAATAAAAAATAAGAATAGCACATTTATACATCTCATTTATAGAAGTAACCTAATAGCTGAAAAAATAGTATACATGGAAAAAAATGTATATATTAAAATATAAATAAATAATAATATAAGATAAATCAATATTTATAATAGTACTAAAAATACTTACTAAAAAAACTTATTTTACTATTTTAATCAACTGTAAATGTTACAGATCATTAACTAAAAAAAAACTGATGCTGTCCTAAGCACCTGTTGTCTTTTGTCCTTCAGAGAACTACCAGGAAGACCTGGCCAACATCACCTGCGAGATCGCCATCAAGCAGAAGCTGATTGACGAGCTGGAGAACAGCCAGCGGCGTCTCCACACTCTGAAACAGCAGTATGAACAGAAGCTGATGATGCTGCAGTGTAAAATCAGGGACACCCAACTGGAGAGGGACCGTGTCCTCCACAACATGAGTAAGAGCCCGGAGGAGAGGAGACATCAGGGGTGATTCACAGAGGGGGATTGCGTCACCAGATCCATCAACAATTGGGTCAAACTGAGTTGTCCATTAGATTTAAGTGTCCCTAAGTGTCCCAGCTCATTCCACACGTCAAATGTCTCTTAATTGCCTATTCAACCGTGTCCCAGCCCCGCGCTTCACATTGTTTTGTGTGTTATTATTCATTCAGATTCAGTGGAAAGTGGCACCGAAGACAAAGCTCGCAAAATCAAGGCCGAGTACGAGAAGAAGCTGAGCGTCATGAACAAGGAGCTTCAGAAGCTCCAGTCGGCCCAGAAGGAGCACGCTCGCCTCCTGAAGAACCAGTCTCAGTACGAGAAGCAGCTGAAGAAGCTCCAGATGGATGTGGCGGAGATGAAGAAGACAAAGGTCGAGCCAGTTATCGTGACCAGGTCAGATCATTTTCCAGGATGGTCTGATTGCTCCTTAACACATCTCGATGGGTTTGACGCAGGTCCGTCTCATGAAGCAGATGAAGGAGCAGCAGGAGAAGAACAGGATGAATGAATCTCGCCGGAATCGCGAAATTGCTTCCTTGAAGAAAGACCAGCGCAAGCAAGAGGTTAGTGTTTTGTTTTTTTTCTTCTACTGCCTCATCAGGATTATTGGAATCATTTTCTTCTGACCCTGTTTTCTTTTTTTTTTTCATTTCCCAGCATCAACTCAAGCTTCTGGAGGCCCAGAAGAGACAGCAGGAGCTGATTCTGAGGAGAAAAACCGAGGAGGTGAGAATTCTTCTGACATCCAACAGTCGAGATAGAGCAGACCTAGGCAAACTAAGGCCCGGGGGCCGAATGTGGCCCGTTTGGCATTCCAATCCGGCCCGCCCAACTTGTCCAAATAATGCTTTTAATTTATATCATCGTTATTCTTCTGCTTTTTCCCTGCAAAGCCAGCATTTCCCCAATAGATGGTCTCAAAGAGGCTAAAAGCATTGCCTTTATTCAATACTTTACATATTTCACGCAAATACTCGATTTTTCTGATCCTGATCTGACCCATGACTCAGATTTTAGTCCCTAACCTGAGCTAGAGGCTCAATGAAACATCTCCTTATTTGTAGTCAGGACATTTCTTTGTGCATTTGTGTCCAGGTGACCGCTCTGAGAAGGCAGGTCAGACCGACCTCAGGTAAAGTCATCAGAAAGGCCAATCTGCCCGAACAAACAGTCCAGGACTCCACCCACAGACCCCCGTCTGGACGCATGTACCAGTCTGGCAGTGTGGCTCCCAATGGTAATCGGTGAGTTTTTGGAAAAGCATTATTTTGACGTTATTCTTCTTGTTGTTGGACTAGGGACCATTACCAGGAATAAGTAGACAATGTCCAAGTCATCTTCTTTACCATGAAGAGTCAAGTTTTACACCTAGTATCATTTAACCAAGGGGTCTCAAACTCAAATTTAATACGAGCCACCACCCATTGTCATTTCTAATAAACAAAATGTATTAAAAAATCAGTTTCCCATAGATTCTGTGTAATACAACACTGAACCACTAGGAGACTGAGGATAAGAGTTTTGAGAACGTAAGGATTTACCAGAAAATGTGGAGAACAACTATATAAATAATATTATAAGTCAAACTTTCACATCAAGGTGGGGGCCGCAAAATATCGTTCCATGGTCCGCAAATGGTCCACGGGCCGCAAGTTTGAGTGAATCAAGAAGACATTCTGTAACATTAGAAATTCTCAGGTCACACTGTAATATCATATCAGAAGATTGTGATGTTGATGACATGACGAACACACAATTTAATTAAAAACAAATCCATGTTAAACAATAATGTCTTATTTGAGTCTTTCAATACTTCACTGTCTGCTGTCTTTCTGTTCAGAGACAAAATGTCCTTTTATTAACTACGCCCTAGTTCTGCCTGTGCGTCTGAACATTGCCTGTTGTTGCAGTTCCTACTACAGGAGAACAACGGGCGTTTACTCCACCAGAATAGCTCGCACCAAGTGGCAGTCGCTGGAACGGCGGATCTGTGACATCATCATGCAGAGAATGACAATCTCCAATATGGAGGCCGACATGAATCGTCTCCTCAAGGTAACGCACCGATGCAGGCAACAGTTGCTTGAAAACAACAAGGAGACGTATATGGAGTTTTGGTTTATCAATAGAAACACTTTACGTCCTCTTGCCTCAAGGACGGCGTTTTCCTCCGAGGCAGAGTGTCCTTCATCATGTGTTTTGGACATTTTTTTTTCACTTGACCAACTTATTCTCTTCCTCCTGGACGGAATTGTTAAAATTGTCTATGAGAAAATTGTCAACATACAAACCTCAACTGTCTCCTTGTAGTGTCCATCTCTCATGGGAATTAAGCCAATTTACGGCCTTTTATATGAAAATAACTTGCAGAATCACAGGAGTAAAACTCAGGCTCGGGGACCAAATCTGGCCCATAAAGTAATTTTACCTGGCCCGTATGTTCAAATCAAATTTGTACTAAAGCTGTCCAGCTGTGATATAGCACTAATATATGTGGGGACACTGCCATGTGATTGGCTGCTCTCTGGCCCGATGTAGAAAGAAAAAAAAAAGCATTTTTGTATCTGGTCCACGTGAGAAGAATTTCAAAAATCCACACACAAATGCGCGCTGTTCCACAAATTAAAAGCACAATTTTAATGCATGTATGACAATACACAAATGAGTTTTGATTTGTGAATCGTTATTTGTGTATTTATTGTTAAAATACATTTGTGAATTCTTCAAAATAGATGAACATCTTGCATTTCTCCTGAAAGTGCATCTGTCTTTTTTTCAGAATATCCTTGCTCCAATCTAATAAACAGAAAAGACTTTCAGAATAAGTGAAGAAGGCACAATATTTAAGCAAATACATCGTTAGATGTTGTTTTGTTTGCCTGTAAGAAAGATTTTGCATTAAAGATTAACTAAAAAAACTAAAAATAACGAGAGAGACATCTAAGAAACAAATACTTCCAATGTATTTTCTCATTTGTTTGTAATATCGAGCTGAAAAAGTCTTAATGTGAAGAAAATGTCTTGTCTTCTGTGTTGTTATAGCAACGCGAGGAACTGACCAAGCGTAAAGAGAAAGTCCTCAGGAAGAAAGACAGGCTGGTCAGAGAAAGTCCAGAGGCCGAGAAGACCGTAGCTCCACTCAGTGAGGAGGTGGACGCCCTGACGGCCAACATCGACTACATCAATGACAGCATCGCTGACTGTCAGGCCAACATCATGCAGATGGAGGAAACCAAGGTGAAGAAACATTTTTTTTTTTGCTTTTTTGACAGGATTCTTTTTCATTGCTTAATAAATGTATGCATTGGTTCCAGGAGGAGGGTGACACTGTGGATGTCTCCGCTGTGATTGGTTCATGCACCCTGGCCGAGTCTCGTTTCCTCCTTGATCACTTCATGTCTATGGCCATCAATAAGGTAATGATTCACAAAATCCTCAAAAGTTATGTAGAAAATGATTTTTTTTTTTTTTTTTTTTTAAAACTCTTTCCTTCTGCTCTTCAGGGTCTGCAGGCAGCTCAGAAAGAGTCCCAGGTGAAGGTGATGGAGGGCAGGCTGAAGCAGACGGAGATCACCAGCGCCACTCAGAACCAGCTGCTCTTCCACATGCTGAAGGAAAAGGCCGAGTTCAACCCAGAGTTGGACGCTCTGCTGGGAAACGCTCTCCAAGGTAGAAACGGCATTTTCAGTTGGTCCTGAGAGAGAGAGAGGCGGAGCTAAACAGACACATACAGAGACCTCGGCCTCGGCTCAGTCCACCAGCTGCACTGACGGAGTCAGATTTCATTGTGGGAAAACTTCTATTTTTTGCTGATTCTTCTTGCTGATGGTGGACTTAGTTGTTGGTCAGATGCATGAGTGAACAAACAGACCTGCTCCTGCCTGTTACCTTCTCCAGAATAGAGGCTGGAAAGATGAATTTTGCAAAAAAAAAAAAAAAAAATCTGTTCTATTTCCAGCCTCTATCCTGAAGGATGCCTTTGTTACAATAGTTGCACTTTATAATTATTGTTTGGTTTATTATTTGTTTTTATCATTTTTGGGGGAAAGTGTTTTTGATTTGTGCACTGCCTTTGTTTTTCTATTCCCCCCATTTTTCCTTTTCTTTTTTTTTTTTTTTTTTTTTTTTCTTTTTCCCCTTTTTTTACAGAT
>JAFBJS010003174.1:31832-58888 GCA_016785265.1 Paraplagusia blochii | reverse complement strand
ACGAAACACAGACATTAACAGGCGCATGAGGTGCAATGCAACCAGGCTTCCCTCCATCTGTCTGCTGACCCTTCACTTCCCTTCATCTGGACACTCTTCCTCCTCCTCCTCCTCCTCCTCCTCCTCCACCTTATCACGTGCCACAGCCTTTATGCTTTAGTACAGTGTTCCCCAACCTTTTTTGCACCATGGACCGGTGAAATGACTTGTTCTATTTTCACGGACCGGTCATTAAGTTGTGGCAGATAAAACCCCTTAATAAAAATCTAATTCCTGTGGTCTGAAGTATTTTCCTACCTATAAAATCTTCCTACCTGAATTGACTGTGCATGGGCACAACCAGGATTTCTTAAGCCTATAAATTTCTGCTACCAGACTGGTATATAAAGTTAGAACCTTGTATCAATGACTTATTTTGTCATTTTGAGTTTATTGTTGTCTTCACTCAGAAAATATTTCCTAATCAAATATAGTTGCATTATTGATGATGGAATCCTAGCCATTCTATTGGTCAGTTCTTTTGTTGATATGGGTATGGATCAAGTGGAAGTAATAGACAGATGAGGACAAAAGGAAACATTATTTCTCTGTGGCCCGATACCAATTCACCCACGGACTGCTATCGGTCCCCGGCCCAGTGATTGGGGACCACTGCTATAGCACTTTAACAGACCTTTCAACAGGTGTACAACATGGATACTCCAGCTCTGTTGGGACCCCTGGTGGTCAGCTGACCCATCGAGAGCCTAGCTGCTGTTTGAACCTCTTACCTTCACCATCTGTTTTTAATCCATCGATTCACATTGTGTTCAGTGAGTTTGTGGATTAAACACGACCCGGCTCTGATAACGTCCTCATCCGCTTCCCTCCCCTCATCTCCTCCACGTCCAGTTTGGTCAGCAAAGTATTTATGTCTTTAGTGAATCAGACAAAAAGGATAGTAAATATAAAAAGTTGCATCAGTTTCAGGAACTCTACAATGTCTTTCAGCTACAATATAATTTTTTTTTTCTTATTGTTTAACAGAAAACGGTGACGACAGCAGCAGCGATGAGTCGGCACAGAGTCCGTCAGCAGAGGGGACGTAAGTAGACAAACGTCTATCACAAACCAAGTATTTTGTGATACACTGGAATACTGTGCTGAAACTGACTCACTTTGAGAGAGAAAAAACCTCAGTTCGATGTCATCATCTCAGCACTGAACACAACAGCTGAGAAGTAGCAGAAAAATACAACAAAAAACACACAAAATGATAAGAAAAAAAAATCAATATAACAGTTGTACAAAGCTGAAGTTAGAATTTCAAGAACATTTTTTATTTTTCCATTTTCCTGGATGTTCAGATGCAAAAACGTGAATGTAATCCTAAAATTGAATTTCATTGAAATTATAATTTTTTATTATTAAATTAAAATTAAATTGTTAAATATTAGGCTGTATATATTATAAATAAATGTAATCATATATAACAAAATATAGAATATACATATAGTATATCTATATATAATATTTATTTATACTCTATATAAAATATGAATTTATAATAAGATTTTGGAGAAATTTTGGAGCTAGAGAAGCCAGATTGAGATGGTGTGGACATGTCCAGAGGAGGGACAGTGGATACATTGGTAGAAGAATGATCCTAGAGATGGAGCTACCAGGTAGGAGACAAAGAGGAGATTGATGGATGCAGTGAGGGAGGACATGGAGACAAGCCGGAAGGAGAAGAATATATTATAAATAAATGTATAACAGCAATAAGTCTCTGAAACATATGAAAAATCATACTTGTTTTTGATGCCGAAGTTTCAATTTCTCACTCATTAAACCTCCGTTTCTCCTCCAGCACCTTAGCCTCAGACCTCATGAAACTCTGTGGAGAAACCAAGACAAGGAGCAAGGTAAAAACTCCACTCAGACCCAGTCTCACTGTGGCGCTGTTGCACAAGTCCAAGTCTCTTCTCATGCGTTACTCTGGTCTGGCCAGGCTCGGAGGAGGACCACCACTCAGATGGAGCTGCTGTACGCAAACTCGGACTCAAACCCCGACACTCCACCTGCAGACTTCTCCGGTCCGATGCTGCCTTTAGCTGAAACACCGGACGCCGTTGGAGACATGGAGACGTCAGGCTCATCAGTCAGGGACTTCACCGCTCTCTCTCCTGGCTTTTCCTCTAAAATGGGCAGCATGTAAGTCCAGCCCCGGCTCCTTAGACTAACACTTTCTTTTTTTTTTCTCTGGCTCTTCCTTTTCGACGCTGCGTCTCCTGCCTCCTTTGACATAGTTGGACATTAGCTGTGATTTCTCCACAGTTGTTCTCACTTCATTTTACTTCATCCTGTTTAGAGTTTCATCTGATTTAAAGCATGAAAAGAGATGAAAAATTAACGTCAGCACGTCTGTTTAAATGCTTCTGATCCTTCGCTGCACCAGATATACAGTTAGAAATATAATACTAATGTCTCACCCCTTTAACTCCTCTATGAAATGCTGTCCACTTCACTGATGAAAATAGGAATAACACAAGTATGTAGTTGTTAGACATGAGCTTGACGAAGAACCGCCTGGTTTGGGGGACTTGACATCTCAGGTAACGGTGTTTCTGTGTTGACCGCATACCTCCGTCTTATTTTTGTCATTGATTTTTGTTTATTTCTTGCATAAATGTCCCTCATTTGTTTATTCATTCATTTTATTTTATTTCTGTGCATTTGTCTTTTGTTGTTTGTGGGTGAAACGATGAAACCAAAACCCTCAGTTCTGGCTCCAGAACTTCACCCGGGTTGGAAAAGCGAACTCCGGAGCCTTCCCCGCTCTCTCGCAGGAAGACCTATGACAAGGCGCACGCAGCAGCAAAAGTCAAGGAGATTAAACAGTAAGATCTGGCTGCCGGCGCCGTGGCTGCAGAGCTGAAAACAAAGGAGCTTCACGACTAACGATTCTGTTTCCTTTACATCCTGGCTTTGACGATCATGCATGTGAGCTCTGCAGAATGAGAAGGTGCTCAGTGCCTGGTGTGATGACCAGTAGACCAGTCAAGTTCTATGCTGAATTTAAACCCTGATTTCTACAAGAGGCAATTGGTCACATTCTATTTATAAATATCTTTTATTCTCAAATTCAGTCTTCAACTTGCAAATGAGTCCCTTTGTTTACAAAGAAAATCACTGGGAGACTGAGACAGAGGATGAGCTGAGTCACCATTTTCTTTACAAACCCAGGTGTGTGTGTATGTGTGTGTGTGTGTGAGAGTGTGTGTGTGAGAGGCTGCTGGGAATTGTTAATGTGATGGCAGGTTGTTATTATACCATGGAAGGCAGTGGGCTTTGGTTTGCATGACGTGCAAGTCTGTAATCCTGGCTGCTGCAGTTCCAGTGTTTGGCCACTATGCTATGACGGCAGTACACAGAAAAGGTTAATCATATTTTTTACACAGTATTTTTCTCTTAAGGGAAACAGATTTCTGCTGAATTTCGACAACATTGTTGACTTGGTTGTTTTTTTTTTTTTTTTACTTTGATATTTGTTCTTCTGGGATGGACGCGTAGAACTGTCATGACTTCACTTATTGTTTCTTATTTTACATCAATGTATATTAGTTAAGATAAGAAACACAAAGTATCTAATTCTCTCAAGCATCAAAATAAAACGTTAGATCTACAAGCTAGATGGACAATTTGGGAGGATAAAGAGATTTTCCACTCCTAAACTACCGTACTCTTTCGTGGACTAGCAAAGAGGAAAAAATGGACGTCACCTTGTTAGTCATCTAATAATCTGGTTGCGTCTCTTTCAGATAGACGACCAAAAATCACTTAATTTGGGGGCGGATGTCAGGATAAATTCTGGAGAGATTGGATTTAGTTGATTCTGTGAGAAGGACAAAGGAAGGTTTGGAGAAAAAGCTAGAGAAGACAGATTGAGACGGTTTGGACATGTCCACAGGAGGGACAGTGGATACGTTGGTAGAAGAATGATCTTAGAGATGAAGCTACCAGGTAGGAGACAAAGAGGAGATTGATGGATGCAGTGAGGGAGGACATGGAGGTAGTTGGAGTTAGAGTAGAAGATACAGAGGACAGGGGGAGATGGAAAGTGAAGTAGGAGACATTTATTTTTATCAAGTTTATGCCTCTTTTTGGAATCAAAGCCAGGACAATATAGAACTGCATAAAACATCCAGTGACAAGAAATCCAATGTCTTTTCATCAACTTTATTTTTCCCTCAAATTCACTGCTTTAAGAAAAACAGCCTTGAATTCAATGCCATTATTGAGTGAGTCATATTGAACTTATACTAGAAAAGAAAAGTTCAATTTTTGGTGGGGACAATAGACAATCGAGCTGTGAATGTTTCAGAATAACAAACACACATTACCTGCTGTTGACTCCCGTCCGCTCAGCAGCCCAGTCTGTCCACACAGTACAGAGGTCACTGGTGACACCAGCCTGTCACACAGTCACATCATGTCCACACAGATCCTTTGGCCACTGCCTCATTTAAGCCTGTTTTCCCCGTTAGTGCAGGAATCCACAGAGTTGTTTTATTGATGGCTAATTAAAATAGTAGCAAAGTAGAATTCTACATTTTAATGTGGATTATTACGGGTCAAACACAACCCTGGTGTAATGATCTTCTCTCCACCCTGAGGCAGCTGGAACATTATATAAATAAAAGACTATCTCCTATGCATTTCAGCTGTAATGAGCAGGTGAAAGCAGGTCAGTTGAAGGAGTGCACACCTACAGTATACCGTTTTCACACTGGCACTTAATTCGGTATTCGCTGCGACACGAAACCAGTTTTGCTCCCCGTTTGCGTTCACATTACAAACTAACGCGCATTCACTCCTCAACTAATGCGCATTAACTAATCGACCTCTGGTTGTTACTCCCCGCGTGTGTGAACACGACATCACCCGTATTAGTTTAACGAGCTCGTAAAATGTTGCTTTATGTTGCTGCATTATTAGGAACAGGATTACAAAACACTTCCTCATATTTTCTCTCCTTATCTTCTTCATTCATTCTTTGCGTCTCCTTCTCATCACTTTCATACGTCGCCTTGATCTTTCTTTAACCTGCTCCATTCATTCCTCAAAACTGCACGTGCGTTTGTTGACAGAATCCATGTTGAATAAAACGAAATATTAACGAGATCTCGTTATATAACCACGTGATCAAATTGAAACTGGACCATGGTTGGACTAATGCGCATTCGCTCCTTTATTGTGTGTGAATGCAAAGCGGGTATCGAATGCTCAGCGAATACCAAATTAAACTGAATGTGAATGCAAAGTGAATCGAATGCGGATTAGTTAATACGGGATCGCATCCCGAATTACCTTCTTCTGTATTCGATTCCGAATTGAATGAGAAAACGGTGCTAGTTTCTGCACCCGTCTCCAGTTTGTTGGACTTCTGCCTCTGAAGAGCATCTTCTTCCTTCCTCTTCGTGAAGATTGAAGTCACATGACCATAAAAAACACCAAACATTTTTGAAATGCAGACTTTTTGACTTGAAATACTTTGCCCTTTAGGATAAATGGATCTCTCCACTCCTCCTGCAACCACGTCCAACACACAGTCTCACGTCCTCTCTTCGACCCACCAAAGTACAACCTGTTATTTATTACATTTTATTTTGTCGGGTGGCTTTTCTGGGAATTTCACCTCTGGCTTGAAGGAGAAGAAGGGATGGTGAATCTATTTAAAACACAGATGATTTGTTGGACTCTAACACAACTCAATCCCTTATTTTATCCGATATTGTCCAAACACCTTATTCCAATATCAACCGACGAGATGCAATGCTGCCCTCTAGTGACATTCACTTTAATATACAGCCGTTTATCCCCCAAACTATTTTAAGAACATTAGACGAAACACCGGAATTGTACTATTTTGTTGTTGAGTTTTACGTAGTACATATTATACTTATATTTCTCGGCCGATGTTACTGGACATCCCTGGACACAATCTTAAAATTTTTTTTTGATCCAGACAGAGTGCTTGATTTATCTCAGCACCGTTCAGAAACAACAAAATAAAAGGCCGTCTAGGATCGATGGATCGCGTCAGTATTCCAGACGGATTTGTTCGGCCGATTACTGCTATTGATCTCGAATGGTCAATAACCATCTCTGTTGACTCTCGCAAATGGGAGCTTGTCTTTTATTGACGTCCTTTTCACGTAGCTCAGTATTTTACAAATGTTTTTACACAGTTCTATAATTTCACCACTAGAGGGAGTCTTTGTACCTCTATTGGTGCACATACCATCGTTTGAGAACCGCGGAATCTGTTGGGGACGACAGGACAACACTGTGTTGTTATTGGTCTGGTAACTTTTGATGCACCAGAAATGTCAACAGTGATTTTTATTTATTTGATCCAATCAGGACGGAGGCTGATTTAGCCGCTCTCTGATTGGCTGTTGAATTCTCGGCCTTCACTGCTCCACTGGTGCTGCGTTCCAATGATTGTCTGTTATCACGCTCACACTGGGTGGTTATATTTTTCATAATCTTGAAGCAGAATTAACCACTGCTGCTGGTTTCACTTGGTGATTGTGTGACACTGACCTTTTTTTCTTTCCTTTGGACGAATCGTCTTGTCTATTTCTGATTTACAGCATCATTTTAATCAACCATCAGAGGAGCATGCGGCGAGGGGTGGAGTGTGTGTGTGTGTGTGTGTGTGTGTGTCTCTCATTAGAAAGGCTCATTTTTAGAATCCTTGATGTCGATAATGTGCTCACTTTCCAGGGGCGTCATTAACCCGGTGCCTTCCACCAAGAGCAGTCGTGCGGCGTCGCTGCAGTGTGTCCATGTGGCGGAGGGACACAGCAAAGCCGTTCTGTGCGTGGACTGCACCGATGACCTTCTCTTCACTGGATCCAAAGGTCTAAATGCCCACTGTTGTCTCAGTTCTGTGTCTCCTCATCTGCATTCCACACACACGCGTGGATCTTCACAGGCCTGGTGCTTCATGTCATGACACACGCTGTTAAATTACGGCAAATAAAAACTGGATGGAGCTCAGATGTCATCTGTTAAGTATATGAAAAGGATGATGGAGTGAAATAAATTGGAGATAAAACCTAATGAGCTTTTAAGGGTTGGAAATGAAGTTAAATATCAGAGCAGGTCACCTCACTGGAGCGACGCTATTTTCCCACAGAGAGGCTCGATTCAACAGATTAATTAGCAGCTCATTCTGTGCCGTGCATTCACTCCTGACGCTCACTCACAATATCTCAGTTGCTCTATGCCAGGCGTGGGCAGAACTGAGGCACGGGGGCCAGGTGCAGCACGTTCTGCTTTGTAATTACACCGGCCAAATTTCTCCTCTTGTCCCTTTTTCAGGGGTTGCCACAGCAATTTAACAATTTCCATCTCACCGTGTCCTCTGTGTCTTCTTCTCTGACTCCAACTACCTCCATGTCCTCCCTCACTGCATCCATCAATCTCCTCTTTGTCTCCTACCTGGTAGCTCCATCTCTAGGATCATTCTTCTACCCATGTCTCTACTGTCCCTCCTCTGAACATGTCCAAACCATCTCAATCTGTCTTCTCTAGCTTTTTCTCCAAACCTTCCTGTCTGTGTTGTCCCTCTAATCACCTCATTCCTGATCCTGTCCATCCTTGTCTCTCCTAAAGAGAACCTAAGCATCTTTAACTCCAGCTCTGTCTCCTGTCTTCTGTCTATTCCGAGTCTGTCTAAATCAGAGGTGGGCAAACTCGCGGGCCACATTGGGTCCCAGAATTAGACACAGGGGCCGAGTCAAGAGCAGAAAGATGGAACTTTTATAGAACTAAGATAAATAGCTGGTAAAAGTAATGTAAAAAAAACGAAAATGCTATATGTCTTATAGCCTTTCTGGTGTCATCTACTGGGGAACAGCAAGCATTGCATGGAAAAAACAGAAGTTTAATGATAATACAAATCAATTATTTTATTTGGACAAAGCTGGTGGGCCGCATTGAAAAGCTCTTCGGGCCACATCAGGCCCCCGGGCCTTAGTTTGCCCATGCCTGGTCTAAACTATAGATCATGGCTGGTCTCACAACTGTCCTGAAAACATTTCCTTTCACCTTAGCTGTGAAGTTTCCTTCATCTTCATCCTCTACTGTCACCCAAATCACACTGCACTGGGACTAATCTAGACTGTGTTATTCAGTCAATAATACCAGACATGTCTCGTCGTCCTGCAGATCGGACCTGTAAGGTGTGGAACCTGGTGACAGGTCAGGAGATAATGTCCCTGGCCGGTCATCCCAACAACGTGGTGTCTGTCCGCTACAGCTCCAGTTTAGTCTTCACCGTGTCAACGTCCTACATCAAAGTCTGGGACATCAGAGATTCTGCCAAATGCATCCGCATTTTGACGTGAGTGTTAGTTCACAAGAGTGAATGGACACAAGGTTTTTCACAGTATATTATGGGAATAAAACTGTTTATTTACGTATGGAAGGTTGTTGTGGTAACTTGGCAACTGGTGGATTCAACTATGAACCCTTTTGGACCCAAGTCTGTTTCTTTAAATGACAAGACGAGTTTCTTTCCATGTGAAAGAAAATATATTCCATATACACGTAGAGAAAATAGAACATGAACAATAAATGTTTTAATAAATATTGAAACACAAAACTGCAGGAAACTTTATATTAATTTGGTAAAATTTATATAAATAAAATAAAATATAATAAAAAATCTCACTGCCGAAAACACCCATATCTATTCTTGCAGTACTTCTGTAGACCTTTAGAGGTCCCCTCGTCGAAAATGGCTGCATGATGTTTTAAAATGTCCTGTAGTAACATGGGGGGCTGGTGGTTGTCTAGTGGTTAAGGAACTGGACTGTGGTCTGGAAGGTTCCAAGTATGAATCCCCTAACTGCCAGGTTCCTCAGAGCATGGCATTGTCCCCACACTCACTGCAGTGGTGTGTATGACAATGCAGCTCTAGTTAAAATGTTGTTCCTTGTCTCGTCCACGTGTCCTCAGATCATCTGGGCAGGTCAACCTCGGGGACGTGTGCGGGTCCAACACCAGCCGCACCGTCACCATCCCTGCAGGAGAAAACCAAATCAACGACATCTCACTGAATCCCAACGGGACGATTCTGTACGCTGCTGCAGGAAACTCAGTCAGAGTCTGGGATCTGAGGAGGTAACCCTGGTCCCTGAACTATATGTAGCCCATATGGCCAACAATATACACAGTAACTGTATATTATTATTTATCTCTATATTAGATTTGCATCCACCGGGAAGCTCACTGGTCACCTGGGTCCAGTCATGTGTCTGACCGTTGATCAGACTGGGAGCAACCAGGAGCTGGTGATCACAGGGTCCAAGGATCATTACATTAAGGTGCCTTTATGAAGCAAATGTAAAAAAAAAAAAAAAAAAAAAAAACAAAGTCTGTAATATAGAAGTTGACCTGCATTAACCACGCCCCCTATATTTGGCCACCGTAGCTGTTTGAGGTTTCTGAAGGCTCTGTGGGCAGCATCAGTCCAACACACAACTTCGAACCTCCACATTATGATGGCATCGAGTCTCTGGTGGTGCAGGGAGACACGTTCTTCAGCGGATCGCGGGACAATGGAATCAAAAAGTGGGATCTGGACCGCAGGGACCTGAACCAGGTACCAAAGGGTTCTGGGTTCTGTGGATTTGTTCATTTTTTTCAGTCAAGGTCTGAGTTTTTATTTCTCTTAAACGTTCCCTCCATCAGCAAGTTCCAAACGCTCACCGTGATTGGGTGTGTGCGCTGGGCGTCGTCCCAGGTTCTCCGGCTCTTCTCAGTGGCTGCAGGGCTGGTGTGCTCAAACTGTGGCACACAGACACACTGGGGGCCCTGGGTGAACTCAAGGGACACGAAAGCCCCATCAACAGCATAGCCACCAACAGCAGCCACCTGTTCACTGCTTCAGAGTGAGACACACACACACACACACACACCTTGTCCTCCTTTGACTTCAGATGTATTGGATGATTGATGAAGCAGCCTAGGACAGACCAGATGAGACTACAGCTGGATGGACAAGATGTGGTCCGCTTGTCACTTTTATCTGCCAAATATTTAATAATGTTACAAAAATCCACAGACTGTCCCCTTCAATGCCTTCAGTTTCCCAATAGATGGCGTAGGAAAGTCTAAAAACTGCTCCCAACCCAGCCTGTGTGTCAAATTTTAGGACCCACTATGGAGTGAAGCGGAGGAGTCAAAAACTTTGCCCGTGCCTAGCCAAGAAAAAGTCTTTTAATTGGTTTTAAAGCTAAGCAAGAACACTGCCCTCTTCTGGCCACACATTTTTTTGTGTTTTTATTAGGCACAAATCGTAGAATTGACCAAACTTTGAACCGACCATAATCTGGAAATTACCGAAAACTGAAAGATTAAACCGGCTAAAAAAAGTTTACGATAAAGATTTCTGTCCTTTATGTAAGCCAATCAAATTTCCCATCAAGCGTCTTTAGGGCGTAGTAAGTGTCTTTTTCTCTGTTGTCCCGAGTCACAGTGTTGACATCTTTTAGTCCAGATATATTTTTAGTCATTAAATGGTGTCAAACTCAGGCCCGTGGACCAAATATGGCCCACAGTGTAATTATATTGGGGTCCAAAGAGTTAGCACATCTGTATTACTGTACTACTAGTACTGCTACTGTTACTGCTGTACTCTATTACTGCATGCACTCTACTTGTAAACCACAATGTCCAGATGGTCAGCTCAAAATGGGTCAGAAGGGTGAAAGTGTGTTGACCACTCACCCTCTCTGGCCGCCACTCCATCACAGAGCGATGTGTCCAATCTGTCCAATCTGTCAGAGAGTAACTGTTCTTCAGGAAACGAAACTGTCACAATTTTTTCAGTCCTCACAAAGTTCTGATCCTAGATCATCAGATCAAGTTCATTTTAATCCAAAAGCTCTGGAATGACATCACTTCCTGTCTTTTCTGTCCCAGCGATCGTACGGTAAAGATCTGGCGTGCGCGCGGCGGACTGGACAGCGCCTTCGAACCGGCTGACACTGTAGATGAAGTGGCGAGCAACTGACCACAGCGCCCTCTTCTGGAAGGACTCCTGCAGCACACGTCAGTGTTGCCTCCTTGCACTTTTGACTACGTCGCCTCCGAAGCCTGACCTTAGCTCCTTAAACACACACCTATTCTCCACCACTACGCCACCTACAGGACAGCGTAGCAGGAGGAGACAAAGTAGAATCACTAACACAACACGTGCTCTGCTCTGGACACACAGGTCATAGAATCCAGCTGTTCTTCTATCTGTGGAAATCTTTTTGTTTTCTTTTGTGATGGAGCATCTTCATGGAGAGACCTTTTATTTTGGTAGTAACTGCTGTGGCAGAAGATAAGGCACCCAGAGGACATTGAGAAGAGGACGAGAAGACAGCAGAGACCATCGGTTGGTAGCTGATCTTTGCAACCAGAAACTTGAAGAAAGACCAACTTCCCGAAGACTGTTATCAAGTGTCTTCATCTGAGAAATCACCAACAGCAACAGCTGAGGAGACAGTGAGAAGATCAATACCCGGTTCTATTCTGACCCGTCATGTCTCAGCATGTCTCAGTATAAGTCAATGGCCTTGTGCTCAGCATGGACCAACAGCTAGCCTGTTACGTCTCTGCAGTTAAATATGTAAATAAACCTGTAAATGTGTCGTGACGAGGATTTTTTGTTTTCTTAGGTTTTTTTTTTCGTGTGTGATTTTTATTTATGTTTTATTTCTCTGAGCTAAGCCCGTTGGCTGTGAGTGGTATTGATCTTCACGCACTGGGTGGGAAGAATAAATGATCTGTGTGTTTAGTGCTTTACACTTAAAGGAGAATGTTGATCCATTTCAGTACGTAGTCCTGAAGGTACTGTGATTATGATAAAGTGGAATCACCGCTGGGCATTAATTGCATCGTGGGTCGCGGATATTTTAATTTTAATTAAAACTTGCAGACGAGAGTTGGATAACATTTGTTTTTGCAAATACTTATATAAGTACTTTTAGTTACTGCTTCTAACAGCATGGATTGTCATACACTGATCTGCTCGGGTTCTCGTGAGCGATGTAGGAGTTGAAGACCCGACCCGTGAATTGCCCATACAATATCTCCTTTCCCAGTAGACAGTATTCACACCTAGCAGACTTTCAGAATAAAAGTTGACGTTGATAAGTGACCACTTAACTCTCATTACCCTCGCTCTAACACTAAACTGTCAACACCATCCTCAATATGCTCAAAATATGATATCAAGTACAGCGCAACATAAACTACTTCCAAATATTACCCATGCTGCACCAGGGTAACTGGATAATTAATACTTTGAACAATATAAACTTGACTTTTCTGCACTGTCGACTTGTTTTATTATAACTGCAGTACCCACAGATCACCAACAGGAAATACTGAAACTACCTGGACTTCTCCATTATTTCTTCTTATCGTACGAGCAGCTTCAGCTTCTGAAAATACTCTTCACTTGTCCATGTTTGAATATATGCGTATCCACTTCACACGTGATAGTCAACTGTGTCACGCTTACTTGAAACTAAGTCAAACTCTCACCTTCTCTGATTGTCCTGTCACCGTCTCGCAGTTTTTTCCGTTTCTAGACGAGAGGCCTTCAGACCTTGTCCAGTGATGTGATCTTAGCGTCTTCCTCTTGTATCTGTCAGATCTTCACGGGGTCCTATACCTGAGATGTTCACCGTCTCCTTCACCTGTCCGGTCCGTCTGTGACAATTGTGTCCCGTGACTCTGTGCGAGTGTTCTGTCCACGCAGCAGCTGTAGGAACCGTGTCTCTACGTAATCTGATGTTTGTAAATGAAGAAAATCCGACTGAATGTTTTGAGTTTGTGGGACCACAGATCTGAACGCGGTCTCATCTGAGAGACAGGACGAATATGTGTGTGTGAGACCTCATGTCCCCATGTTTTGTTTTGTTGTGCTGCCCCTGTTACACACATCGTTTTAGAAGCCATTCCTGAGTGGCAGACTGTAGCTCTTCTAATGTCAGATGCTTGGTGAGAAATAAACGCCATCTGTCAAAAACAACTCTGTGGTTTTAACGTCTTTTTTTGTCATCGTGGAAAATGACCTCAAAGGTAAAAATAAAAAATGTACAGTATGTAATTTTCTGCAATTTTACTTGCCAGGATCCAAGTTCCAAGTTTTTATCTAAATTTTAATCTAAATTCAATTTTTTAACCCCTTTTGCCATTTTTGGTTATGTCCATTTTGTGAAAACATTAAGCTTTTTGTCGACATTATTTTTTAACAATTTGGTTATTTGGTTAATGTCGGTAGTATAAACATTTAAGATCTTTAGAAATCGTCCTCCAATAATAATAAAAATGCCGCTCTCGTGGCTGGGATTTGTCAAATGAAGTCGGCACGACTGTGAATGAAAGCAAAGTCCCTAGATGGCAGCATTGCAGCTCATTCAATTAAACTATTTCATTGTGGTGTATGAAGGATGATGATGCCAGATTTTCCTCATACACTAAAAACCCGATAACCTGATTCCACAGTCTCACCAAATGGTGCCCTAAAAGTTTATGGGAAAAAGATTGAGTATTTGTGACAGTGAAACCCACTAGATGGCAGCATTGCAGCTTATTGCCTAATCTATTTGAATGATCAGGGGATTTTATACGAAATACTGATGCCAGCAACTCATACAGTTGTCTTTACAGATAAATAATACTACTAGGCCTGTTTGGTATCGGTTGACATCAGAATCGGGAAGTATTACGACAAAATTGCCACATTGATAAACAGGTAAAATTGGATGTTTGTACACATTGTTTTTCTCTTATTTTAATTTCATTTCAGAATTTAGTTTTCGTCATTTTATCCACTGATTTTTGATCAAATCTTTACGTTACTTTACATTTTTACATTAAGAATCCATTATCTGGGTTTCTTCGAGCTACATGTGCCATTTCCATTTTTTACCCAGTTTCTCACCATGCAATGTGTCAACCATGGCCACACAAACTACACACAACACTAACATGAGGATCTACAACCAGCTTGTGTTGTAGGATCCTCCCGGTGTGTTGATGTCTGACACAGAGAAACAATCAGAAAGTTGTTTGTTCAGATGCTTAATGAACAACATGGGAGGTCATCACGTCTGCCAGACAGAAATCTGCAGGACGGACAGATGTGCCGTGCCAATCACCGGCCCCCCGAGGTGAGTGTGAGTGTTGACTGTGAAGACACGTGGACGCGTACACTCACACAACACAACACACTCACGGGTTTGACCCACGGCTATTTAGGAAAACTCAAAAAAAACTCTTCTTCCCTTTGGTTCTGAACTTCAGACTGTGAACTACATAAGCAGCTTTTCCACACACAGGCGCTCATTGGTCAGTTGCGTCCTCTTTTGATGTCAGTCGATTAATCCTCACAACAATGAAACTGCTCCGCTAGCTATTTCTGAAGATGCAAAGATGTGCTGATTTTTTACTTTGGCCTGCTGCTGCTGCCTCTGCTGCTGATGCTGCCGCTGCTGCTGCTGCTGCTGCTGTTAGGCGTGCTGATCTCCGGTCCATGGAGAGACAGGGAGTATTTTATCTCGCCTCAGCATAAACTGAATTTCAAACAGCTTTTTACACTCTAGCAAAAAGCAGCAAATGAGCCATTGAGATTCTCTGAGGATGCTGGAGAATTACTAATGAAGCAAATCATGTTCATCAGCCATTTGTCCGTAATTTACATTTTTGTGGATTGGGCTGTGGATGGTTTGGTGAGTCGGAACAGAAACAACTGTGATAACCTGTAATCCAGATCAAGGATGCAGGGTTTTTACATTTTTTTTTTTTTTACAGACCGGTCCATTCAATAATATCTCTCAAGATGATTCATTCAGTCATTCATCTTCATCCTCTCTGTTATCAAGTCTCCACATCTGCCACCCAAACCATCCTGCACATTACTGTGAGCCAGAGGTCTCCAACTCAAATAAGTTGAGGACCACCACCCACATCAATTCCCCAAAGGGCTGCATCAACTTTCAGTGTTTGATACAAAAGAAAAAAAAATGAAATAAAAAATCTGTTTCCCATAGATTCTGTGCAATACAACACTGAACCAGAAGGAGACTGTGGATAGGATTTACCTTAAAATCTATAAAATATTATTATAAATTAAACTTTCACATAAGGCGGGGCCGCAAAATATTTTCCCATGAGCCGCAAATGGCCCATGAGCCGCAGGTTTGAGACCCCTGCTGAAAGCCTGTTGCACCTCAGTAGTAACCTGGCAGCTGGTCAGTTTTGACCTGTGGTTTTGAAGACCCAGATGTCCTTCCTTATCCATTAGCGCCACCACTGCTGTGGTGTCAAGGTAATTCTTATTTTAAAAAATAAATATAAGGGCAGAGGGTCTCAGCCGGTCTGTCTTCAGGACCCACCATCACGTCTTAAGAAAAATCTCAACTTATCAACTGTATGTATTGACCACATCATTCAGTGATTCAGTAACCTGCTCTTGCCTGCGTCCCTCTGGAAACAAGTCTATGACCCACTGTTGGGTTGCGACTCACCAGTTTAGCATCACTATTTTAGGAGAGTGTACAGTTTTATCCTAGCATTGATGAATTCATTCATTTTTATCGCCTTATCCATTACCAGAGACAGACCAAGATGACAATAACCTGATATATCGTTAAAATCGATATCGTTTTTATTCTGAAAACACAATACCTGGGTTTGATAAATTAACCGGAAACAGATTCTGAGACGTTTACCTCAGTATTTGGACAATATTGGCAAAATTGGATATTAATAAAAGTTTTATTGGACATCCCTAGTAATGACAAAATAATGATGTGGAATGAAACAAACACAGTCCAACAGACTTTCTTCCTTCTCTTACAACCCCATCAGGTGAAAACACTGACAAACAAATGTTTGAAAGTAAAAGCTTTATCATTAAAAAGTTTTTTTATTTTTATGACCATAGGGAAGTCATTAAGAAATTAGAACAACAATTTACCGAAATTAATTTAGAGGAAGTCTAAGCACTGATGAAAAAGTTCTGCAGCAATAAAACTCTCCTCAAACCTCATCCAGGGCTTTGTCTGAACCGTCTCTCAATCTGGAGCAACTTTATTACAGCGAACAATTTGGACGAGCTTCATCTGCATGGCTCCCTCAGCTGCTGTGTGAAGACGCCGCTGTTACAAGAGCAGACAGGAGATAAATCAGAAGCCGGGATCCCAGCAGAACCTCAGCAGAATCCATCTGCCACTAATCTGATTTTATTTTTGAACATGTCTCCCGGGGCCGCGCAGATCAGACGCTTCTTAGTTTATAATATAAAATTGAAATATAGGATGTTAAAAAGGGTTTTCCACACCGTGAACCACTGAGCCACACTGTAGTGACTGGGTTGGTGTTTTTACTGAAGAGCAATGAGTTTATTCTATGGCAATAACTCTTTTCCTATGTTAATACTGGAATATTCATTGAAAAAAAGTCACATTCCCATGTATGACAAAATATTTTTTCTTGTCAAGACGTTAAAGATCAACAAATCTAGGAGCAATTCACTATATGTTTTACTTTGCCTTGAACAGGTTAATGAAATAAAATCAATACGTTTACTTCCTGCTGAGCTGGTTACTGGAGACACCGGATAACGCTTTAGCTGTCTATTATCTAGGTCTCTGTACAGTAGATCCCATACCCAGCATTTATTATTATTAATATTATTACTATTGTGTTTGATTTAATTATTTTTTTCTCTTTTCTCCCCTTTTTTTTCTTACTCTCCAGTATGTCTACTTTTATTTTGTCAGAAAGACACTTCCGCCCAAGGCTCTCCCATGTGACCGTGATTACCCCAAAAAACGTAGCTTGTCACGTGACCGTACTTAATGTCAGCGGCGGGAAGCGTCAGATTTATGGCCACAGCGGTTTTTGATAGGAAAATAAAACGTCACTCATAACGTCGGTCAAGAGGAAACATTTTACGGTAAATTTGACCTAAACCTCTTCTTCCGGTTCTAACCTTCTGTGCCTGTTGATAAAATAGAGGTGTTTGGAAATTTGTGCTGCTAGTGCTGTAATTTAAGTTAATTTGTAAATATTTTTGTATTTACCATATTATTTAATTTTCTTTCGAACATCAGTATACGCAGTAAATATTGAAATTATTAAGGTAATAATAAGGTATAATATATTAGTATTATTTTATATTTTAGCCAAGGTAATTTTATATTAAGGTATTTAATTTGATTTAATTAATTACTTTAATTTATGAGAAACACTGTACTTTTGTCTAATTTAATGCTTGCTAAAAAGTAAATGTTACCCAACAGTTACACAAAACCAAGTAGTACTTTTCAAAAACTTTAGTATTATTTGGATGTCTACTTTTTATTTCTACTTTAATTTGGTTGAAGAGTTTTCTCTGTCACTCGACATTGTTTTTTTTTTAATATTTACACATCTTATCCGGTGACTTTATATTCATTGACATAGCTGTATTGTTTTATTCTGTAGGACTACTTTTATTTTATGAAAGGTTCTGGCTACTCTGGTGCCATGGGAAATCCTGTGTTAGAATTTGAAATGTCGGATATTGACATTTGCTGATGTGCCATATTCCTGATATTGTCCAAACATTTCATTTCTGATTCTGATATCAACCAGTACCGATTGCCACTTACTCTAAAAACTGAGGTAAATCTCTAGACCTGATGTCCAATCTTATATACTGTATATATATATGTGTATATGTATATATATATGTGTGTGTGTGTACATATACTGTATATGTATGTCACACAACTTTTATTCCAGAAAATACGGTAATACTACAGTTCAACCAAGTACATTTTCGACTCATTCTTCAATGACCAAAACCCATACATTTTATTTTAATAACCCAGACTTCACATGCACAGGGTTTTTAATAATATATTCCTTATTTAGATTTCCACTGAGACCAAAGAGACATCTATTGACTAACATTCCGAGACAAATTCCCATTTGTGCTCATTTTTGGATGAGGTAGTAAAAGTTTCCTCCAAGATTACGCTGCAGCTGTGAGGTTGACTGTGTAATTCTGCACCTGGAGTTGATCCAGTGACGTCATAGTTGTTTTCTCATATAAAGTCTCATGCAGGTCAAACAGCGGTAATAAAAATCACCACCAGGAGTGTTGGAAACAGCACACCTGTGAAAATGAGATTCTGATAACAACAGAGCCAGCCACAGCGCCAGAACAGCTTCACACGTTCAATTGCTCGTTAGGGTTTTTTGTTGTTTGTTTTTTTTTTTTTCTCTCACATTGCAGTTGTTGACAGGTACACTGTGTTCGCGGGTGAGATTAAAGAAAAACAAAAATGTAAAACATCTTAAAGGCAAAATTGCTGTTTGTTTTATATATATATATATATATATATATATATATATATATTTTTTTTTTCAGTAGTTTTAATTTGCTAAGAGAGATTTTTTATTTTCATTTTTGGTCTATTGGTGTCTTCTTATACTGTGGCTCATTAAGGTGTTTTGAAGCAATGTTGTAGTATATGTGTCAAACCTATGGCCTGGGGCCCAAAGGCATATATTATATGGCCCACTGGAGCTTACCAAGCATTTTATGGCTGAATAAACAGTACTTATTACTTGAATAAATAAATAATTTACTGCATTAGCATGTTTTAATAACATTATGAAGTGGTTAAATCTATACAGCCTTTCATTTAAAATCAGCTCCTACAAATAATGTCTCTGGACTTGAGTTATGAAGGTTCCTGACGTTCTTGAATATGGGTCTCCAGACAAAAAAATTTAGGGAAACGATGATCTAGAACAGAACCTTTTTTTGCGTCACGGACCAGTTGCTATAATAAATTTACATTTTCTGTGTTTTGAAATATTTTCCTACCTATAAAATCTTCCTACCCGGGGCACAGTTAATTCAGGTAGGAAGATTTTATAAACGTCTCGTACTATTTTCGCAGACTGGTTATTAAGTTGTGATGAATACCCTTTAATAAAATCAAATTACCTGAGTTCTGAAATATTTTCCTACCTATAAAAACTTCCTTCCCAAGTTAACTGTGCAAGGGCACAACAAGGATTTCTTGAGTACACACAGCCTATAATTTTCTCCTACCAGACCGATATAAAAATATAGTTGCATTATTGATGATGGAATCCTAGCCATTCTATTGGTCAGTTCTTTTGTTGTTTATGGGTATGGATAGTAGCAGAAAAAGCAAAAAAACTTTTTTTTCATTGTTTTATTCTCAGGACCATGTACTGTACCTGGTACGACAACCTGGGATACATGTCCAGGATGGAACATTTGATGTTCATGCCCTAAGGTAAAATCACTCTCCACTTTTCCATATTGGGGTGTGAAGAAAATCAAAAAAAAAGTGTAAGAATAACATATAAACATTGAATTAATCTTTAAAATGTCCCTGTGACTAAGACGGCAACATCTCTCCGTCACACTGACCACAGCTGACACACTTGTGGCCAATTTTAGCTGTGCGGCTCACGCCAGGTGCTTAATCGAGTTTGCTCTGCTCAGGTGGTTTTATCATCTATATTCAGTCTGACAATTTTCTCTGCCATCAATTTACAGTGAAGAGCAGACTAAGTCTGACCTCCTCACGTGACACATAAGTGTTCTTTTCAACCCAAGAAGAACGTTTAGCTAGTTCTCCTCGTTCATTGGTCTGACAACCAATCACCATGAAATCATGTCAAATGATGGCAAGTTTTCAAAGAAAGATTTGACCTGTGTTAAAATTGTTGATTGTTTTAAAGGCAAAATATCAGATTGGACAAGGATTTCTCAAGTCCACACAGCCTATAATTTTCTGCTACCAGAGCGGTATGAAAAGTTCGAATCTTGTATCAATGACTCTGCGTCATTTTGAGTTTATTGTTGTTTTCACTGAGAAAATATTTCCTAATCAAATATAGTTGCATTATTGATGATGGAATCCTAGCCATTCTATTGGTCAGTACTTTTGTTGATATGGTTAAGTGGAAGTATCATCATCATTTCTCTGTGGCCCAGCACCAATTCACCCACGGGCCGATACCGGTCCCCAGCCCAGTGGTTGGGGACCAATGTGTTACAGTATTTTATTTTTTGTTTTTGGATTTTTTTATTAAAATTAGTATTTTCTAGCCTGAGGAAAAAAGAATGAAATACATTAATAGATATTTTGTAACATATGAAATCACCTGTATGTACACGTAAATAATTTTTTTTTACAATATTTTACGCCCCATAAAGGATTTGATATATATATGTACTGTATATATATATATATTTAAATATATGTATAGTAATATATTGTCATATATAACAAACCATATTTATATATTACATATAAATAATATATTATCTGTCTTTTTTGGCTTTGTGGCTTTTGCGGATCCTGGAACTGTTGGAGTTGGAGCCAAGCTGGAGTGTGTATAGCACCCCCTGCAGGGAGGACTGTGCTACGCATACACAATACTCGATTATGAGGGAGAATACTCACAGCTGTATCTTTATTTAGTCTTTTTTTTTTCTCCCCACTGTCGTGTATGAGTGGATTTTATCTTCACTATAGCGCAGGAGGTGACACCGCAGGAATATTAAGTATATATTTACTTATGATTTGTTACGATGTTGCCGCTGTGTTGAGTGATGCGTTCGTTCTGCTCTGAGTAAAAAGTTCATGCGCTTTTCCACTGAAGTATTGATGTTATGATAAGAAAAATGTCAGGGAATAAATTACCTCCGACTCACACGTCAGTTTCTGGTTGTTGTTGGGGGAACTCTACACGTTCTAGTCCTCTAGACCTCACCCGTCTAGAGAAGACTGCTCTGGTATTGATGAGCTGTTAGACCTCCTAGGATGGGATCTCAAGGCAGAATGGTCCGTAGCAGACAATTTATGACGCAGACCTCTCACTCTGTTCATGGTTGGTTGTTCCAGATGGACATGTATGGCTTCCTTCACTCCTCTCTCAAACCACCTGTCCTCCTGCCCTTGTCCAAAATATGCACCTCTGAGTCCTTGAAGGAGTGTCCCTTTTCAATGTGATGGAGATAAACTGCTGAGTCCTGTCCATGTGTAGTGGTTGTTTGGTTCCTTTGGTTCATATGGGTATGGATCAAGTGTGGGTAATGGACGGCATTATTTCTCTGCGGCCATCAATTCACTCACGGACCGGTACTGGTCCCCGGCCCAGTGTTTGGGAACCACTGCTCTAGATGGTGTGATTTGGATCCTCAGTATGACCTCTACACTGATACTTACAGTAATTCACAACTGATTTGTACCAACTGGCAAGAAGGTTTTACGTCTTAAATCTGAAGAATCTCTCTCTCTCTCTCTGTGACTCTCTCTCTATATGTCCATATCTCTCTCTCTCTCTCTTCCTCTCTCTCTCTGAGTGTGTGTGCGCGTCTTCTCCCAGCCTCACACACACTCTCGCCTCTGCCGCCCTGCAGCTGCAGCTCAGTATCTGCGCGCCTTCTCGTCTCATCTCTGCTCCTGCTCAGCTGCTTCGTTTTCCGAACATCTCCTCGTCTTCTCTCCCTCCTTCTTTGACCCCTTCCGTCCTCGCTCCTTCTCCCCCGCCGTTCCTCACATGTCGCCTCCCCGGAGCTGGAAACGCAGGGGTTGGTGATCGACCGAGCAGCATCAGCATCTCCAGCATCATCAGTATCGGCAGCAGCTTCCACCCCCCCCCGAATATGGCTTGTATCGGGGACCCGGACCCTTTCACAGCCGCGATCCCCGCCACCAAAGTTGAGCTGACGGTGTCGTGTCGGTGAGTACCAGCCTCCGCTGACACCTGGCACTGACGCGCGCACTCTCGCGCGTCAAGATGGGTGAACGGTGTGGTAGATGTATGGATGGAAGGATGGAGGTGAAACCAAACGCACTTTCATTCAAACTCCGAATTGATACATCTACAGAAATCGATTCTTTTCTTGCCCGACCCTCGCCGGCTCACCTGTGTCGTGGCAGCGGTGAATCTTAAAGTGCGTCCCCGCACGACTGTTGGAGTCACACCGGATGATGGAGGTCAGACTCCCGGGGTGGTCTCGCTCTTTATCTCCAGCACACAGGCTCCTCGGTTGGATTCTCTGTGTGGAGATATTTTTACTCACTCTGAGTCTTCTCCACAATGTTCTATATTTAAACACCCAGCATTTCCAAACCGCTGGTTTCAAGTGTGTCACCTCCACAAACTCGGCTGCAAAATTTTTTTTCCCCCGTTTTCTCCAACAGTGGAGGAAAAGACTGTGGGTGAAAATAGAAAGTAGGGAGAGAAGAGGAGGAGGAGGAGGAGGAGGAGTGAGTAAATGTTCTGAGCCTCACCTGCAGCACTTCTGTTTGTTTTAATCACCCTCTCTGTGTCTGGCAAATGGAAATGTTACATGTTTGTATAGCTTTAAAGATCATTTTGATGCCATTTTCATTTTTTTTTTACAGCCATGGCCATCAACACTTCTTAAAAATAGGGAATATATTGTTTCGATATTAGGATTAGAGTTGTGAAAAACTCCAACACTGATCATAGTGTCAATTTCTACATTTCTTAAATGTGATTCTCTTCATTTTATTTTCTGTTTACTTTTATTTTCCAAACTCAACATCATTGTCAAGTGACGTAGAACTTGATTTCACATAAATAATTGTCAAAATATTAATATTGATGGTTGTTGAATTTTGCACATGGAAACAAACTTTTGTCCACCATTGAATCCAGAACACGGGTGTCAAACGCAGGTCTGGGGGCCAATCATTTAAATTTGGGCCAAATATGGCCCCTGGGCCAGAGATTGGCACACGTGTCCTCATTAGACAAAACAAAGGTTTTACTTTGTTTCTGATTGATTTACAATTTGAAAAACAGATTTGGAAAATGGATCTGATGATGTTTAAGTTTTGTGGTGGGAAGAGTTTAGTCGAACAGATTGAAGAAACTAACGGCTAATGGAGACCTAGATGATATCGGACCAATCTCTTGGTCCAGAGATGCTGAAGGTGGAGCTCAAAGTGTGGAGCAGAAATCTATATATTTACTTTACACTTAATGTATACAACAAAGGGACTGATACTTTATCTCTTATCCCGAAACGCTTCCATTATATTTTCCAAACTCCCAGCGTCAGTGCTGTAGTCTACTGGAGCTCAGAGTACCACTATTGACTGATCAGCTGTTTGGTTCAGTTTTTTCTCCCGCCGCTCAATTCTAATTAAATTTTCTGGTCAATAAGTGCAAGGGCACGTCTTAAAAAAACCTAGTTTTTACGTCTTTGTTGGATGAATGAAGAAGAGATATCGATCACGTGATCGAATTAGGAGAAAGAAGGCAGTGTGTGCATGTTCCTAACTGACAACCTGGAACGCAGTAATGGCTTTCCAGAATTCCTCCTGATTATTTTCGACTCGTGATTGGATTGGACTTGGGAGCTCTGACTGCAGTGAAAGAGATTCTACTGCTTTCTGATGAAATAGCTGCTGATACAAGTTTTACACCCTTAAAAGATTTCCTTTTTAATCCAATTGACAAATAGTTCTCACCATACCACAGATTAAACTGATCAAATATTACACTTGTCATGGTGGTGTGAGGAGTCACTCAGCCTGACTGGGATGTCGGATTATATTTTACCTCTTTTGTAGTTGTTTATGGCTTCTTAATGGTGAGCAGAACAAAGACTTTGCACTGGTTTGTTCTTCTTTGACCTGAAATTGCTCAGCTGATGGGGAAGAATGAGCCTTTGTTGCTGTTTCATGTGAGACTGAGATAAAACGCCAGATAATGACGATGGACAAATGAAGTCGCATTAGTCATTTTTGAGATCAGAAGGCTTTGAAGTTGTTTTTGAAGAATGTTCCCTGCAAGTTGACAAAACAGTCCTATTTAAATCTTATGGAAACTTCTGGACTTTAACTTTTATCCAAAGAAACTTACAAGATGCCTGGTTGATCTCTTCTGTGTACGTTACGTATTGCTACGTTAAGAGCTCCCTCTACTGGACTAATGGAAAGTCACATTATTTTACAGATATTATACTTTGAGATTATGTTTCTTTCTGACACTCACTCTAACCGTGTTCGCCATGGCGTCTTCTCCTGTAGTAATTTTGACATTCATGGTGTGAAGACCCCTCCGTTGCTTTGATGCTGTGATTATCCGATTAGCCTGTCCTTGTTCACTGTCTCTTATTGATTAGTTTCTATTCCTGATAGGTCAATGAGACATGGAGGAGGTCAGGTTGATGGAGGAATGACCTATCCGTGACCTCCCATAGATTTCAAGCAATTTTGATCAAGGATAAAATGGATGGACATATGTTTTTTGTTTTTTTTAAAGCAAAATCATTATTACATTTAGACAGACCTTTTTTATCAACTACAAAATAATTATATGTTTTGCCATGTGTTTCAGTCTATACTGTGGTTTAAAGCAGTATGCATTATTGATACTGGAATCCTAGCCATTCTATTGTTGAAATGGATAGGGATCAAGTGAAAGTAAAAGCCAGTTGGGCCCAAAAGGAAACAATAATTCTCTGCGGCCCGGCACCAATTCTCCTACGGGCTGGTGCCGGTCCCCGGCCCAGTGGTTGGGGACCACTGCTCTAGATTGTGTGATTTGGATCCTCGACTGTATTGTATGACTGCTACACTGAGGCTGATCTTTCTAGTTATAGTAAACCACTGGTTTAAAGTACTGTATTTGAGGGATGACCATTTGACCGCACACTTAGGGGATTCTGCAGATCTTCTACAATAGGCTGCCAATTGGGGGCGCCAAAATATAGAGTACCGCTGGGAATTAAACCCAGGACATTCTGCTTGTAAGGCATGTGCGCTAACTACCTTTAAATTACTAAGAAGCCAGCTCAAACAACATGCATTACATTTGCGTTGATATTTTGAGCACACCTAGCATGATCTTACTGTTGACTCTCATCGGTTAGCTTTCCAGGAGCAGGTCTTTGTTGGCTTTTCCTCATACTTCCTACCACTTCTAGTCTTAGTGATGCTAAATAATAAACCTAAGCAGCACCTCTGCTACTTTGCATCAGCGTTAACATGTTAGAACCACACTGTAAGATGCCTGGCCGCCTTGTTTTCTACCCAGTCCACGTGGGTTCCACAGCAACACGGAGGGAGAAAGTGTTCCTTCAGCACATTCTCGCCACCTATCGCCGTCAAACATGTTACAAACATGACGTTCTCCGCGGCACTTTTAGAGTAAAAGCAGTTTTGTGTTCCATTTCCCTTAATCCGTTTGACTTTTTTTCCAAAGAGGCTTTTATTTTAAAATATTTAAAGCACCAGCAGATGCACGCCGTGCTGTCCTGGCATTTATCTGAGTACACAGGCATATTTAAAGTTTATTATTCATGACAATTTGTGCAGGGAAATCCAATGAAATATACAGCAGTGAGTCCATAGTAGATACTGATGCAAACTCCATCTGAAGACCTGATGTATTCATGACACAGCAGATCAGTGGCACAGACATCAGGTCCAAAATAGAACTTCGTCTGGTTTGGATTTTATCAGGGGACCAAGATAGGTGTTAATATTCCATTACAATTTCCATTTTTAGATATTTCAGAAATAACTTATTTTTCAATCTTTTAAATAATGTAATATGCAACAATTTAATGCAAAATTAAATCTTTATTCTAATTGCCTAGTTGTGGGCTGGACTTCCTGTTTGGATGTCTGATATAAATTTTCTGCTATATATATAGTCCAAACAATAAATCTGATATTGATCAATACCCACATGGTAATATTTATTAATTTATCTGTACAACCACTTGTATACGATTTATAGAATGTGCTGCTATGCTGCCATCTAGTGACTTTCAGTATGAAATGCAGCCATTTATCCCCAAAAACAGTTTTTAAGGTACACGGAATCTGTGCATTATATTGTCAGGTTTTAATTATCAGGGTGGAAAACAATAAAGATTCTTACATCCTGTTGAGCACGCCTGCCTCCAAAACAGAGGTTGTTGTTAACAGCAACAGTGATAACAACTACTGCTGTCAACACAATAATTTCTAAATAAAAATTGGATTATTAAAGTATCACTTTTTTTTCTTTTTTTGTCTTTCTACATGTATTAGATAATATACTATAATCAGACTGCGGATTTTTTTTTTATTGAATTTACCAAAAAAAATTAATACAATCATTGTGACAGTAATTAACCTTTTTGTCAAGTGTTGGTTTGCTTTGACAGACACCTCAGTTAAAATTAATTAAAGTGAACAGATTTTTTTTTTCACACTCACCTGAGCAACGACGCCTTCACAGAATTCACCAGCTGCGAGCTGCAGCACGGTGTGACTTTTCCCACTGTTGAGTGTTTGCACATCAATGAAGCTATTGAAGCATCCGCTGTCGATTCCATCTTCTGCTAAGAGCCTCGGCGCACTCGATATCGCCAAACCCTCTGAGCGGTCCTCACAATTTTGGACAGGTTGGGACAGGCCCGGAGACGTGATAAGTGGATAGGACCAAGGTAGATGTTGCTTCGCTGAAGCTGGACCAGGACCTGCTGAGAGGCCAGTTGATGTGTCTTAGCAGATTGTGCACTTTTTTTTTAAGAAAGACAGTGAGGTTTGTTGAAGCAGGGGACAAAGTATGTCCTGAGGAATTATCAGTTGTACATAACAGTGTTTTGAAGTCTTTTTCATTAGGTTCTTAATTGCACAGTGATAGGGAGAGCCGACATTGAAGGACCATGAAAACAATTCCTAATTAGTACCAATAACAATGGAAAAATACATGTTTTTAATTGCTATATAGACAGTATATTATATAATAGAATATATAGATAGATACATATTAATGGTGTGTATACATATATATGTATATATATATACACACAGACACATATATATTACGGGTGTGCAAATTAATCGTTTTGGATCGGTTTGGATCGAACTTAATCGAATCGGATCGAACTGGATCGATCATTTAATATTTTCTGCTAAATG
>JAFBJS010003174.1:0-28066 GCA_016785265.1 Paraplagusia blochii | reverse complement strand
ATTTTAAATTGGAATTTTCTGCCAATTGACAGGTTTAGTCGCCCACTTCTCACTCCTACACACGCTCAGACGTGGCACGTGTTGCAAAACGTCTCTCAAATAGGACGGAAATTCTGATTTCACCACTGACTCGTCTAGTGGTTCTGTTTGGTGAAGGACCATTGGGCATTCCCTGACGGTGAACCAGCAGACCGTCATGCCGCACACATTACACATTAATTTAATATTTGTATTCTTGTATTGCAGATTTTTCAGTCTTTTGCGTATATTTTGATTTGGGTGAATTGGTGCTGGGCCACAAAAAAATAATGTTTCCTTTTGGCCCCATCTGTCTATTACTTCCACTTGATCCATACCCATATCAACAAAAGAACTGACCAATAGAATGGCTAGGGTTCCATCATCAATAATGCAACTATATTTGATTAGGAAATGTTTTCTCAGTGAAGACAACAATAATAAACTCAAAATGACTCAGAGTCATTGATACAAGATTCTAACTTTTTTATACCCTTCTGGTAGCAGAAAATTATAGGCTGTGTGCACTTGAGAAATCCTTGTTGTGTGCATGGACAGTTAAATTAGGGTAGGAAGATTTTATAGGTAGGAAAATACTTCAGATACTTCAAATACTTCAATTTCAGAACATCTTAACTTCAAAACTGGTCCGTTTTGCGCCAAGACATTTAACAGGTCCATGGCGCAAAAAAGGTTGGGGAACACTGTCCCCTCTTTTTTTTTCTTGTTTTTTGTTCATTGCTATGCCTTGTACAACTAAAGATATCATACCAGAAGAATAAAGGGAACAGGAAAACATTAAATGGCTAAAAACACTAATACATCAGTACAATGCCATAGCTATCGAGGCAAGAACTGAAATGATTTTTGTTACTTTCAAGAAAATCTTGCGAAACGGCTAAATATCAGCTCTGATATGAAACTCCTATGAAGTATTTTTGTTGTTATCTTTATATTTGTCCAAACAAATATACTTTCAGTGGCGCCAGGCAGTAAAATATAGAAGAAGTTTCCTATATCTTCATGCTGGGGCTTGTGAAACTCAGGGAACTGATTTACTGACTGTTTCTCTGAATCCAAGTGTTTCCCTAACCGTGCAGTGGCAGAAATAGCAGTTATTTGTTGATTGCCTCTTCAGTTCCGGAGACTTCCTCTTCCTCCATCTATGACATAGTGACGTAACAGGCGGGGTCTCCCTCCGCTCCTCACTGCCTTCTCCCTCAGTCCGGGGCAGCTGTGACTTGTCATCTCCGTGTAACTCTTTCAGGCCTGCGACGCCTCAGAACCTTCTCAGTGGTGGCACAATTTTGTGCATTTATTCAAAGAGCAACAACTCGAGTGTCATGTAAAATTGATGGCAGCATCCTGCTGCTGCTGCGGGCTCCCTGGAGTGGTAAAAAGTGAAAAACTAGGTCCTGTCTTCTGCTGTTTTCTCAGTGTGTTTGAAATATAAATGAGTTCCGACTCCTGCTCACTGTTTCAGGCTGTTTGATATTGTGCCTGAACGACTTTAATGTGGGTTGGAAATCACCGGAGTCTTCTTGATGTGATGTTACTGGGACGGTTACGCAACAGTATAATACAGCGTGATATGTTACGCTGTTTTTAACGCGGTATTGTATCAGATACTGTGGACAGATGACTTGGAAAGACTTCATGTTGGTGATTGTAGACCAGATCTTGAGAGAACTTGACCGAATCCTATTAAGTTCAAATGATCTAATCTGCTGTTCTAATTAAAAATAAAGCTAATTTACTACAATTAAAGATAAGGCCTGCTAATCTAAACTAATCTCTTCAAAGTGTGTGTTTAATTTAATACATACACACACACAGGGTGTGACGATTCACTCACATAACTATCCGATTCATATCTCAATTCATAGGCTACAATCCGATTCAGGAACGATTCATAAAAAATATTAAACGATCGATCCAGTTCGATTCGGTTTAGTTCAATCCAAAACGATTAATTTGCACACCCCTAATATATATATATATATATATATATATATATTTGTATAGTGTATATTAGGGGTGTGACGATTCACTCACATAACGATCCGATTCAGGAACGATTCATAAAAAAATATTAAACGATTGATCCAGTTCGATCCGATTCCGTTCATATATATGTTCGATCCGATTCTGTATATGTATATGTGTATATATACGTGTGTAATTGAATGTAAATGATTCTTATTTTAAATTTTAATATTCAATCATAATGCTGACTTTCTAAAATACATTCTTAATCTAACTGACTTCTTCAACTACTTTGTTATCTCATGTGTGTCAACCTCAGGTCCGGGGCCCAAACCTGGTCCATAATGCGAAAGGATTTGGCCTGTGAGGACATATCAAATGTATACTAGAGTTGGCCCTCACTCTCCTAGCCCTCATACTCACACAATTTGTAGTACTAGCGGTGTAATTTACCATCATTACCATCATTATTTACATTTTTTCCCTTATAAAAACATCTACATTGCATATCTGGAGAGAAGGAAAACATGGAATATTACTGTCAATTTTTCAATAAATGTTTGACTTGGCCTACGATTTCAGGACAGTTTGTTATGTTTGAGACTGACACCACCTTCCTACTGAGAATCAGGGAGAGTTGTCGTCACCTGGTAAAACAACACTAGCAGCGTGGCATCCTGACTCTGAGTTTGTTGATTCTGGACTCATGTTTAAGAGAGTGCAGCAGAACCAGCAACAACTTTAAATGTTTTTTAAATGGCGTTTACTGCACTTAAGTTGCTTTCGGTTGCATCAGAGTGTGACCGTGCAGCTGGAGCAAATTAGCGTCTGTGAGAGGCCATGAGTCCAGAAGAGACGACAGAGTGGGGCTGAAGCTGTGACCCCAACACACCCCAACTGCCCCCCCCCCACCTCCCTCACACACACACACACACACACAGGAAAATAAATACATTTACTTTTGTTTACATATGTAAACAAAAATAAAACATACATTGTTCTTTACTAAGAGTATGCTGAAAATACACAAATCCTGCGGTGCACTCATAAATACATGTGTATTTATGAGTGTGTATTTATACATATGTATGCGCAACATGTATGTATATATGTATATATATTGTACATATGTTTATAAACCCATTTTAAAAAAATATATTTTATATATATATATATATGTGTGTGTGTGTGTGTGTAAAGGAGAGCTGTCTATGATTGGATGTTTTTTTTTTTGTTGTTTACGTTTCTCCAGCGAAGGAAAGATTCACACGTCATTACAATGTTAATGTGTCTCTTTGTCTGCTTGTTTTTCAGAAATCTTCTGGACAGAGACACATTCTCCAAGTCTGATCCAAGTAAGAATCCCTCCCTCATCTCTCTGTCTCTCTCACACACACACACGAACACACACACACACAGACACACACATAGCAGCTCTCTGCTAGCCAAACACTAATCCTTGCACACAAACCCGGGGTAATGGTGGAGACGACCAAAATTATCCACAGATAAACATCCCCCTACACACATCTCCCTTTAAACCACACACACACACACACATACACACACACGCTCTGCCTTGCCAGCGTGAATCAGAAGACATTTGCATATGCCAGGGGTCATTTTCGTCACTGTCCTCGGCTCGCAACATGTGTGAGGGGAGCCAGATCATCCTCACACACAAACCCGTCACATTTCCTCCTCCGGATTTTGAAGACCCACAAACACACACACACACACACACTCTCAATCCTCCCTCCCTTGACAGCAGAGGCTCAGTGTGGCAACTGGACCAGCACTTTTTAAGGGCCAGTCTGCTACACCAGCAATCGGCTCTTTGACTCCGCACAGAAATCAGATTTGTTATTGGATGATGGTGACATTTAGGTGGATTTTCCATTTTCATTCAAGAAAATACTAGATTCTCTCCCTGGCGTCACCTACATCCGCAACCCTATTAAAGGGTCTGCTCCATCATGCATTACTATTAGATGGACATCCCCACCCTAACAGATTGAACCAAAACAAACACCTTTGGAAAGACTGCATTCCAGCTTCAGAATCAGGTTGTTCCCATGCACCAAACCTGTGCTGCATGTTAGGTGGTGAAAATGGATGATTGCAAGCATGAAGTTTACAAGGATTCTGTGAATAAAATCGCTTCACTGTGGCAGTGACAACTAGATAATAAAGTTTTTTTTTTGCCGGTCATACCATTTTATTCAGTTGTGTTTATCTGCCGCAACTTAAAGTAGACATGGCCATCTTCCTTGACCTACAGGCCACAATGGGTCCTAAAATTTGACACGGGTGCAGGGTCAGGAGCAGTAAGAATCTGTGGATTTTTTTTGCCTTTTTCTATGCTTTCTATTGGGAAAAGGCAGAATGAACGTATACTGATAGCGTTAATTCTTCTTTTCTCTGCCACAGACTCAACAATTTCCATCTCCTGTCCCTGTATCCTCAACTCTAACTCCAACTACCTCCATGTCCTCCCTCACTGCATCCATCACCTCTTTGTCTCCTACCTGGTAGCTCCATCTCTAGGATCATTCTTCTACCAATATAACCACCATCCCTCCTCTGAACATGTTCAAACCATCTCAATCTGACTTCTCTAGCGTTTTTTCCTACTGATAGTATTAATTAAAATTATCTTTTGGAAAAGTTTGGCAGACAGGTCTGCTTGAAAAGCTGGTCCAAAGACTTTGTCAAAAAACCTTAACATTCTGTTCTCTGAAGATAAATCTTCTCAGAACATTCAGGCTTTCATACGCAGACAGTTGTTTTCCCAGCTCCTCCTTGCTTAGTTTTTTCCTCAGCGTTCAGCACTTTGCCACCTGGCCACCGTCAAGCGAGCGCAGCGGTGCCGTGGCGACGGTCACTGTGTGTGAACCTATAATTGATGAGCTCCAAGAATCACAGAGTAGAAACCTCCTGGGTGTCAGAGGGCAGCGGAGGCAGATGAGCATTCCTGCCTGCTCCCAACGTTTATGTAAGGAGGCACTTGTGCAGCCTCCATGTCTGTGCTCTGCTGACAGCCCCGGCTCCAGTCACACAGCATTAGATCGCCTCAACTGAGTCGGACACGCACGTACGTGCACGCACAAACACACTGTGAACATGCACACGTCCGAGCCCCGCGGCGGACTCATGTACCATATTCATATTAGTTTATGTTGCCGTTTGTGTGTGTTCCTATACGTGTGTTTGTGTGTGTGTTGTTTGTCTGCTTGATGAAATGAAGATGCGCTTCCATCATTATGCTCTAGCAGATTGGAAAAAGGGGGCAGAGAGGAAGACTGGCATGGAATGTGCCATCATTGAAGAGGGAGATGGTTGGAGCAGCTCTATTGTCAGGCTGCTGCCCTCATCATCGGCGCCACGAACAGGGAGAATGCGCTCTTACAGATGCAAAGATGCATGGTTATTTGTGGGTGTGATGTGTGATTGATACATCTCACTCTCCATGATGCACAATAATGCAGAGACCATGTGTCATCCTCCCTTCACGGGAAGATTAAGGGATAACTGTATATTCAAGCAGCTGAGCCCGAACCCACTGCTGTTACGACACCTCGATTCACCACACTGTATGTCACGTCCACACTGACAGGCTGCCAGATCAATGCAAGTCTGTGGAATCCTGCCACCACACCTGAAGGGTGGAATTCTAACCAGGTCAGGGTGGGAAAAAATAACAAAAAAAAAACAGCAGGAAAAATCTGATTCAGGAGAAATAAAAAGAAAATCCCAAAGACAAGATACCAAGACACAAGATGGACAACGTGGTCTATGCCATTCAGTGCAGCAAGGAGTGTGCGGACCCTCTACATTGGGGAGACCAAGCAACGGCTACACAGGTGCATGGGTTAACTCCTCAGACCAGGATTGAGCCGTCCACCTACACTTGAAGGCTGCCAACCTGTCTTTTGAGGACCAAGAAGTTCAAATCTTGTCCATGGAAGACAGGTGGTTTGAGAGAGGTGTTAAAGAAACCATTTTTGTCAACCTGGAAAAACCATCTCTCAACAGAGGTGGTGGTTTGAGACATAACCTTTCGCCCACTTACAGAGCTCTTTGGGAACAATACCCAAAAGATTCCATTCTCAACAAACAGTTTCACACATCAATGAGCCGTGTGACCAAAACCACTCCGACAATGACGGTACCGACCCATCAATACCCACTAAACGACTGGGATCACACTTCCAAGGTAACCCCAGGTCCACCCAACAGGAGGGACCTCCTCACTCACAGGATAGAACTTCCGTTACTCCCCACTAACAGAACTGGAGAAGCCTCTTGGATGAGAGGTGAAACGTTTTCCAAAAAAATTAAAAACACAAAAACTTAACTTAATTCTTTAACCTTGACCATGACCTGGATGACTGAGAACTTTCATCGTCAAATAAAAAGAAATTTGTCCCTTAGCGCTTTAGGTGTGATTATGATCAAAAGTCCCTTAATCGGTTGGTGGTTGCTCATACATTAACTCAGGTATGATTTTGGCAATTATCTAAGGGGGCAATTAATAATATACATATGAAAGCGGTGGAAGTTGTTGCCTCCTTAATCAGACGTCACAAGGATCAGCCACGGTGCTGCATTTAAAGTAGTTGTGGAGATTTGTGCATGACTTTCACTTCAGTGTGCGTCTGCTGGAAGCTGCATCCACATGTTGGCTCTTGAGTCTTTGTTCTTTGGTCCAAGTCAAATATTTGGTCTTTGAGAGACGATATCAAGTCAAGTCTTTGACCCTTGTCAAATATTACGGTTTTAAGTTACAATAACATGTCACAAGTCAAGTCCTGACAAGTCTCAAGTCCCTAAGAAGCAACCCCTGAGTTTTAGTAAGGAATGAGAGGAAAGCAAACTCTGTTACCTTTTGTTTAACCCATCAACCAAAGAGAACCTGCCCCTAAAGGGGAAACGACAAATCAGTTTTCAAGTCCTTAATGCCTAAGGACTTACAAGGAATCCTTTTCTCCCTGACTTGAAACTTGACTGCGGATTTCACCTCAAGTTTTAGAAAAACTGCCAAATCAATATTCACTTAAGGAGTAAATACAAAATTAGGGAGGTTACATATTTTCAAGGTAATTGCCAAATAAAATTTTAAGTCACGAGGGAAAATGCCAAATTAGTTTGAAGTCTTGACTCTAAATGCATCGCACAAAACATCTAGGAAAACACACACTATCAATGTCATGGTGAACTGTTCCCTGTTATGACAGTATATTCAGTAAAGACAATTTTCTATTATGAGGCCACAATTTTATTTGAGGCAGAAAAAAAAACTTTGTAGAGATCCCTTTTCCTAACTTTTCCCATAAGACCTGCTTTTATTTGATTAATGTATGGATCGTTAAGTTGACAGTTGGACATTGACAGACTGAATTATAAATTAGTGGTTTTTTATTCAGTGCCTAACATCAACTTCTTTGATGCGGTTGCCATGTTGTCATTACTGTTGTAGGTCTGTCATTGTAGGAGACATGCAAACACACACACGCACTAAGACACACGCACACACACTAACACACACACGCTCATCACACACTTTCTTTTGATGTGTCGTTGCCGTCATTGATGTGACGATGATGCTGCTGCAGCTCTAATTACTGAACCCCATGCATTTAGGCATGAGTTCTCCATTAATGCAGCCATGTTTTCATAGAACCGCGTCTCTCCAACCATCTCAGTACATATGGTTCTCACCCTGAGTACTATTCATGGTCCAACTCCAGCTTTGTTTGAAACTACACTTTTGTGTATAGTTTTATACACTTCTAAATACGTTTGTTTACGATTGATTGTTTACTGTATCATAACGTGTCTATAATAAACTACATAGCTACATTTTCAAGACTAAAAGACTGGAAAAAGAGCAGAAATTGCACCAACCAATAAAGGTATAATGATAGAAAAAGAAAAATTCGGAATTGCTGCGTCCCACTAGTGTCTGATATGGATCAGGGCTTTGAACCGTTTCAAGGGATGATAACAAAAAAAAAAACAAACATAAAATCCTGTTCCTGAACAGCTAGATCATCTAAAAAATTGTGGTTAGAGATTCATCCCTGTTTTATTAGTTCTTAAAAAAATCCTGTGTAGCCTACAATCAGTCAGAATCTCCTAAAATGTCTATGGTAGCCAAGGAATTGAAACAGAATTTTTTTTCCAATTTGTTCGGAACAGAAACAGTATTTTAATAGTTTCTATTACAAGCAAAAGTGTCCATTTGTTGGTCCTTGATCTTGTACGAAGCCCTGGTATGAAAATATATATTTAATATATATGTTTCACATGAGTATAAGTCGCAAACGTAGCCAAAGGATGAAAAAAGTGCGACTTATAAGATACGGAAGAATAAACTGTGAATATAAGCCAATTTTCTGTACTTTCGACATTAAAATTTTTATACTGTATATAATAAAAAATATAGTTTGAAATTTAGTGTCACACTATATTACTATATTACTTTGAATCCGTATTGCACTTAATTTTATAATGTAGCTTGCAGCATTAAGACATGTTGACAGTTCAAAACCACAGATGCCCTCATACTCCTGGTGCTTTCCTAACGCCCTCTTGTAGCAAGTGGGTGGGCGTCAGGTGTAGTATCTCACATGTGGATCCTCCGACGAGGAGAAGAAAATACGTGTCACCACTGGAAAATTGTCAGAGAATTCACCAAAGTAAAAGCTTCAAGCATCTGATCCCCGGGGTTTTGGAGAGCTGCTGCCTCCGAGGCGCAGTATCAGCTGCTGGAATTTGAAATGAAATGTCATTTTAGTGCCAGATGGTTGCTCTGCTCTGAAGCTGGTGGTCTTTCATCAAAAACACATACTCTCTTAGATGGATATGACAGTATGTGGAAATGGAGGATATTTTTTACACCCAAACACGTATCCGTCCTCACTCTTACATTTTCCCACTCATATCACCATGCTGCTGGGCAAAGTTCTGCTGACATTTCATTATCTTTTTACTCGTCTGTGCGGGAAACATGCTAAATATTCTTAGCCAGTCTAACTGTCCCTCTCTTCAATGTCCTCCTTCCCACAGTTTGTGTGCTGTACACTCAAGGAATCGCCAACAGAGAGTGGAGAGAGGTGAGTAAAAGAGCTCCAGAACCAGACAATGTTATTAAAAGGACAGCTTTAATCAACATAGGTGCCACCTGGATAAAGTAATTTTGATACTGTTAGACTGACCTGTGAGTGGGCCTATCAAAGTCTATTAATTGGTAATTGAATGTCAATTTTGTTTATATATAATTGTGATTATTTCTTGATTTCTTTTTGGCTAATCTCATTGATATGGCATAGGCCAGGGGTCTCAAACTCAAATAAGTTGAGGGCAACCGCACACACTATTGAACACTGCTTACGTGACAGTTTGTTCAATACAAAAGAAAAACAATTATGAAAAATCATTTTACCATAGATTTTGTGTAATACTACGCTGAACCAGCAGGAGTCTGTGGGTCAGGGTTTTGAGAACTATAGGATTTACCGTAAAATGTGGAGAACAAATCTATAAAATATTATTATGAATTCAACTTTCACATCAAGGTGGGGGCCGCAAAATATCGTTCAATGTGCCGCAAATGGCCCACGGGCCGTGAGTTTGAGGCCTCTGGCATAGGCAGCACATGCTTTAAAGCTGAAATACTGTAAAGAAAATCCCACACTGAGCTCATAAAATGAAAAGAAGTGTGACTTATAGTCCAGAAAATACGGTAATATTCATTTATCTTTTTTTATAATGACAGTAAGTTTTAATTTTAATAGGCTTGTTTAATAGGCTTGTTGAGTAACAAGACAAATTAAAGCCATAATAAAGGGTATAACGGAACATTAGGTTCCCAGCTGTTGAGTGTGTTTGTTGAGATTTCTCTATTTAGTGTGAGCTTTTAGAGGTTTTGTTGACGTTAATATCCCAAGCCACTCACTGTGACAGGCAAGGTTTTTTTTTTTTCCTGGGATCGTACAAGTGTTTAACTCCGACTTGTCAATCAAGTCTCATGTGAGAGGGAGTCTGTTTGGCATACGACCAGAAAAAAAGAGGAAATTATCTGCAGTTCCATGCCTGACAAACAGCGCTGAGCTGCATTGACAGGCTGTCGTCGTGTACACGATAGCACATATACAGCAGCAGAATTGCCACACAGCCATGTCCCTCTGCACAATGTATGTAAACATTCAGACCTGGATCATGTGACCACATGGCCTTCACTCACATCAACAGTTTTTATTGGCTGATGTGGAAATTTATCACAAACCTAAATCAATATCTTGAAATGGTTAATTTTAATTAATAACATTCTAGGACTGGTAATATTTAATAATCATTATAACCCACTATATGAGAATAAATAAATGAGCTGCTTTGCTGCCATCAAGTGGCCTTTAATATACATCTGTGAAACCCTGAAATTTTTTTAGGCTACATATCATTTAACCAAACCCAGGATTTTTCTTATTAACAAACTGATGTCTTAGGTTTCTTACAGATATTATATAATATGCTAATATTGGGCTGAAAACATTGAGCGGCTAAAATTATTAGACATCCTTAACATAAATATAGTCGCCAAACTACATATAAAATTTTAATGTTGTCCTATTTCTGCTTCCAGTTTGGCAGAACAGAAGTCATCGACAACACCCTCAACCCTGACTTTGTTCGCAAATTCATCCTGGACTATTTCTTTGAGGAGAGACAAAATCTACGGTTTGACCTGTGAGTAAACAAATACGGTGTATGACATTGGTTTATTTTTATCTGATTATGTTTCTCAGTGCAGCTGCCAGTGTCCCAGAGAAATGCTTGGGTTTTGGTATTTTTTGTATTGTATTTTTGTCTTTTTTCTATACTTTTTTAAATTTCAAGGATCTCAAAACAGTTGGAAGGCCAGACATGATTGATGGATTAGGGACAGACTACTAATAGGCAGAAGACAGGAGACAGAGCTGGAGGCGGAGGAGTTAAAGATGCTGATATTCTCTTTAGGAGAGACAAGGATGGACAGGATCAGGAATGAGGTGATTAGAGGGACAACACAGACAGGAAGGTTTGGAGAAAAAGCTAGAGATGACAGATTGAGATAGTTTGGACATTCAGAGGAGGGACAGTGGATAAATTGGTAGAGGAATGATCCTAGAGATGGACGGAGACAAAGATGATACTGATGGATGCAGTGAGAAAGGACATAGGGGAAGGTGGGGGCGAAGGTACAGAGGACAGGGAGAGATGAAAAACGATGATAAGTTCCAAAAAGAAGAATTTATTAATCTGAAAGGAAAGAAAAGTTAATAAATCTGTTTCTTTCTGTTTATTGTACCTGAATGTAGAATCTATGACTAAATTCTTTGTTTAGGTTTTTATTCCACAAGGATTGGTCAATTTTTTAGTTTTTTAAACGCGTCTTTTACTTATGTGTCGAACAAACTCATTAAAAACACAGAATATTTAACCATTGAAGTGAAAGTGATTTATTCCTCCAAGATGGCATAAACTATACCTGTTTACTTTGCATACCTTAAAAAATGTACTGCATAAAATGTGATTTACTGACTATTTTTCCATGTACTTGATTTTCTGGTCTGCCCATCATGAGGCAGTGAGCCACAGCTTTTCCATCACAGTTGTAGGTCAGGGACGTGACAAACCGCAGTCTATTTTTATTTGTTATTACATTTGTTTTCTTCTGAAAGAAGCAGGAGGTCCACAGGTGCTTGAACCTTCCACTTTATAAATAGAGGCTTTTTCTCCACATGTGAATAGCAGAGTCTCTGCTTGGGTTGGTGGATAGTTGCTTATGTTGTGAAAACTGAGATTCTGTTGCCATTTATGATTATTTTTCTAGACTTTTGTGTATTGAAACATGACAAACCCATCCCTGAAAAATACAAAAGAATACACACAATATATACTGTATAAATATACAGTATATATAAGTATTTTTATCCCATAGTTGGTTTTGCAGCTCACACTTTAGGCTTGTGTACCACTGAAAATGTACATATACATGTTGTTTTCACACTGAGAGCCTCTAGTGGGCACTCTAGGCTTGTGTATCACCAGCTACTACTCCCATAAAAAGCACTTTTTTTCCTCCTTGACTGATGCGACTTATACTCTGGATCATTTGACAATCGATTAGTAGTATTTTATAGGTTGTATAAATGTAATAAATTGACATAAAATACAGGGTAAGTAGATGTTCAGTTAAATATTTTTCCACTCAGGCAAAAAAAAGCCTTTTTTGTAAAAAATAATTTGCAACATGTTTCTGTTGTTTCTCAGATTCATGAATTATGGAAAAACTCTTTTTTTGTTTGTTGCTATGCCAGCAGCGCCTCCTACTGTTAGCAGACAGTAGGAGGTAAGAAGTGATGTTGATTTTCTGTGTGTACATTCCTGTTAGTATTTCTGCTTTACAAAAATGGCTCATAGGTGTAAGTATCTTCTGTTTGGGTATTTCCTATACGCATGGTCACTTCCTGTCTGACATTACTATGACGATATGGGCAACAGATTTGTTTTTATATATTGCCATTCCTGCCATATGTGCCAAAAGAAAATTCTGATCTGATGACACTGCGTCCCTTTGCCTCTCGGACGTTCTCATGCTGAGGTGTAAAACTGCCGTCACACATTTCTTCTCTCTCCTTGGACTCCATCCTGGGGCTATAATCCTTTTATACCGAGCCCCGAGTATACACTACAAACTGCCTCTTTACCCAGACTCTGTGGAACCAGCTCATACCATATTTGCTAGCCTGGGAAATCCTGTCAGACCTCGTCACACTGCTGGTCATGCCCACTTTCTCCTTCTGTTTTTTTTTCTGTCTTTTTGGGGAGAGTTGTTGGGGGGCGTAAAATGTAGGCTGCTCACTGAAGCCAGTGGAAGTCATCCCCATGGATGGATGGTTGTTTAATCAAGTGTGGAAAGTGCAACTTTCCTCCAGTTCTCCTCTAATTGAATAAGTCCTGGATTGAAACCACCCACAAAAGTAACAGCGGTCTCAACTAAAGGCTTTAACGTACCAGCAGAAATCGTGATACCACAGTATCACAAATAATAATAAAAAAATGTCCTGTGTGCTCCAAAATAACACCCCAATCATAGCTTTGCTATCAAAACTAAAGCTTTAATTGATGTTAAATTTTAATCAAGTTAATCAGTGCAAAATAACTAGTAGTACTTTTTTGCGACTGGTTGAATGTCTCGTACTATTTTCATGTACCAGTTGTTAAGTTGTGGCAGAGAAATAACTCTTAATAAAATTTAATTTCTGGTGTTTTGAAATATTTTCCTACCTATAAAATCTTCCTACCCAAATTAACAGCATTTTCACAACAAGGATTTCTCAAATGCAGCCAGCCTATAATTCTATGCTACCAGACCGCTATAAAAGGTTAAAATCTTGTACAAATGACTTGTGTTATTTTGAGAAAATATTTCCTAATCAAATATAAGTCTAAGTAATAGAAGTAATAGCCAGATGGGGCCAAAAGGAAACATTATTACTCTGTGGTCCGGCACCAATTCTCCGACGGACTGGTAGCAGTCCCTGGCCCAGTGGTTGGGGACCACTAGTCTTGACAAATTTAACCAGGTTAGTTTAAACCAGGCGTAAACTGGGCAATTTTACTTCCTTACTTTTTACTTCCTCACGATTGATCATGTGGTTTTATTTGTGTCCCTACCGATCCTACTGTTTTTCACCTCAATATGTCACACTGCACATGTGTCAACATGTATTTTTAGGCTAAAACAAGTCAACGACAGGGAGCAGCATGGCACAATAGACAAATCAGACTGCCAAGACATTTCCCTGTCCATACATGTCGTCCTCTTCACCTTTTCCTTCCCGAGAGACATATCTGAATCGATTGTCAGGAAAATGGGTTTTTTGTTTGCCGAGCATTGTGTCTCAGAGAGCAACAGTGAGAATCTAAATTCCTGCTCTTGATTGTGACCCACTATAAACAAATAAAATGGGAAAAGCAGGGTGTTGAGGATTACACCCTGTGGGATCCCAAAGGATTAGAATTCTGCAAATGGAATTTAGACAGAAATTGTTCAATGGGTCTCATTTTGAAAGGTTAAATTTATGTAACTTAATTTAAAAAAATTAGAAGAGCACTATTATGCCATCCATCCATCCATCCATTCATCCATCCTTCCATCCATCTTCATCCACTTATCCAGAGCCAGGTCAGCATTCGAAGTAGGGATACTCTCCCTAGACACTTCATCCAGCTCATCTAGGAGGATCCCAAGGTGTTCCCAGGCCAGCCGGGCCACATACTTGCTCAAGTGTGTCCTGGGTCTTCCTCTTGGTCTCCTCCCAGTGAGACATGACCCAAACACATCCCGTGGGAATCGTCCAGGGGACATCTGATGTAAATACCCAAGAGAATTCAACCACTGTTATGTATTTTATTAAATACGTCTTTGCTTTACAACTGAAGCCAAAGCTGCTCTCATTGGATATTGCATTCCATTGAACTGTGGGTTTCTTTTCAACTTTTTTTGGAAAATACTTTTTAATTCTGAAGGTCGGACGGAGCTCTAAGCAGCTGCAGCCGTCAGCCACCTTATTTCTCTGCACAGGCAGAAATGTAAGCACAGAACCAGGAGGAATCCTCTCTGGAACGGTGCCAGTGACGACTGACGTCATCTCCATAAACACACACACGGAGAACAAACATGCACTCGTCACATTGACAGACCCTTTTTGCATCACCGTGCGCAACACTTTAATGTGTTTTCACGCATGTGTGAGTAATGTCCCCTGGTTCAGATGCAGCACGTCGGTCGGTTAGTTGGTCATTCCGTCGTTCCTCTCTCCCGGGGGTCTCTCATTATTAAATAAGCTTAAATGAATCATTTAGCGACATTAGGGAACGACACAGTCAGGAGGGCTGACAGAATATGAAGCGCACCTGTGCATTTGTCCGTCAGCGCGGCGCTTAAGAGCGGTGTTCTATTCTCACTGATGGATTTGCATTTATAAAACACACGGCGTCCATTATGTTTTATACACACACATATAAATATACACACATATATGTCTGCACTTACCCTCCTGGGGTAGGACATGGCTCTATGTCTGTGTTGTGATCAGGCAACACATCGTACCTGGCAAAACACAACTCTTCTACTACAGACTACGGCTTTGAAGTGACTATAATTACTGATCCAATTAATCACATAGTAGCTGCTGATTTATAAGAATTAAGGATCATTTTCATCAACGTTCCAAAAATAACACAATTATTACATCTGTCTATCTGTCCATCTATAAGTGTACTTGTCTATTTCGTCAATAAAAAGTCTTCTTCTTCTTCTTCTCCTTTCAGCTTGTCCCTTTTTTTCAGGGGTCTCACAGGAAGTCAACAATTTCCATCTCATCCCATCCTCTGTATCTTCAACTCTAACTCCATCTACCCCCATGTCCTCCCTCACTGCATCCATCAATCTCCTCTTAGTCTCCTACCTGGTAGCTCCATCTCTGGGATCATTCTTCTACCACTGTCCCTCCTCTGAACATGTCCAAACCATCTCAATCTGTCTTCTCTAGCTTTTTCTCCAAACCTTCTTGTCTGTGTTGTCCCTCTAATCACCTCATTCTTGATCCTGTCCATCCTTGTCTCTCCTAAAGAGAATCTCAGCAACTTTAACTCTTCAACCTCCAGCTCTGTCTCCTGTCTTCTGTCTATTCCTAGTGTCTTTAACCCATTCATCATGGCTGGTCTAACAACCGTCCTGTAAACATTAGCTGACTCTCTTCTATCACAGATCACTCCAGAGACCTTGGTCCAGTTGTTCTGTTGGATCAAACCTTTGAGCCTCACTTCCTATCAGGTCATTTTGCTCCGTGCTGACGTATGGTGTCTTCTCTCCTCTGTCTCTGCAGGTATGATTTAGACTGCAAGAGCGACAACCTCTCTAAACATGTGAGTGTCTCCTTTGCCTCAGCTTCACAACAACAAAGATCACAACTGCCTGTGATCCTGTAGGAAAGTGTGACTGGTTAAGACATCAACAGATCAGTGTTGAGAGATCTTTCTGATTCTTACTGAAATGAATGATGGATTTTCGTCCTTTACATTATAGTAAGAAAATGCTTTGGAAAGAAACAGATTTAATCCTGTTAACCACAATATATCTGTGGATTAATAACAAATAATCCTGATTAATGAAAGAGGAATTAATGCTCATAAATATTACTAGCACAAATCAATGATGAAATTGACATGAATGGGACAAATTGTCAAGATTTACCAACATAGAGTCAATGATTTTCCTGTTTTCATCTACAAAGCTGTGATTTCACTGAGGTTGGAGTTTGGCCAGAGTCTAGTTCTCATTTTTGATCATCAAACTGATCCAGTTTCTGATCAGATTACCAGAAGAGAGTCAATTCAGCAGAACAGTTTTTTATTTACTTTGACGCAAGTAGATAGTAGAGATTATTTGTTGTAAAACCCAAAGACCAATGGACGAGTTCAACCAAAACATGTCCAGAGTAGAAATCCAGTGTTTGGATTACTGCGATCATCTCAAAACATCTAACATCTGACCCTCAGCCCTACAGGCTGATCTCCCATCTTCATCCGCCCAGACAATACCCTCGTCCCACTTGGTCCTCACCCTGAGCCCTCGTCTCCACCCTTAGCTCTTAGCCTGTTACCCATCCTCATGCTCGGTGCCATCTGCAGACAGACTTCTTGTCGTCAGCTGTAAAGCCCAGCCTGCCCTGGGGCTTCCACTGAGAGCACTGAGCAATGTGAGCACAGCGACTCACTCTCAGCGTGACGGATGGAGACGCTTGGATGCGCTCTGTCGTTTCCGTGGATGTGTGGGCTCAGAGATCTGGCACATGGAGATGTTTCCATTGTGAAGGGGAAGTCTTTCCCCCAGTCACGTGGCTATAAATAACGGTAAAATGATAAAAGGCGTAGTCACGAGTACAGTACATTACAGTATTCCTCCTGTCGGCGTTCAGCGGCAGCGTTTGAGAATGACTCGCTTCCTCCCATCACAACAGATGTCTCTGCTGCGCTCTGCGCTGCCGTTTGTTTGTGTACCTTGTGTGGATGTGGCTTGGGGCTGAAATGTGCACGAACAGAGAGGATCCAGTTGAACCTCATTAGGAGCTCACGTGTCAGACGAGATGAGGTGGAGGTTGTGTTTTAATGCTCACTACTGTGTGTCACATACTATTCCGTAATTGTCAAACTCATGGTCCGTGGGAATAATGTGGCCCGTCAGGCCTTTTTGTTTGGCCCGTGGAATCTTTAATATAATCTTTCATTCATTCATTCATCGTCTTCTGCTTGTCCGTTGCCGAGTCGGGACCCAAATCACTTTGCACTATAGGCGTAGCCACTGGTGGTCCCGGGTGGGCCTGGGCCCGCCCCATCCAATGCGAGGGCTGACCATGCTAACGAGTGATGATGTTCATTATCAAACTTAGGCTATAATACTTTGGGGATTTGGGACCCGCTGATTTTTTTGGGGGGCCCACCCATTTTATGGGTTCTGGCTACGCCCCTGCTTTACACCATAATTTGAGCCTTCAATAGGGATGGTGAGCCCACAATGAATTATGTGGGTCGGGACTGTGCTTTGCTCAGACAACCTCAGTGGCAACCTGGCAGCTGGTGGAATCGTACCTGAAGCCTTGAGGACCCAAGTCTTCTTCCTTAACCACTATACCACCACTGCCGACCCTAAAAATATATTTCCTTTAGTTCATGCTACTGAATTTCTTTATTTACCAAAGGTGGATATACATCTATCTGTCTGTCTATGCATCCATCCAACTGTCTTTCTATCTGTCTGTCCATTTTATTTATCTGGGTTTAATAGTTGGACTCTTTTTGCTTTTGTATTGTTGGTGGTGATTAACCCAACCACTAGGGAGCACAAGACAGTGTTTTCCAAGCCTGGATAAATGGTGATGGTTGCGTCATGAAGGACGTCCGGCGTAAAAACATTTAGCCAAATCTAAGATGTGAGACTACAAAATTTGACTCTCTGTGGCAACCCCTGAAAAACAGGATAAGCCGAAAGGAGAAGAAGATTTTTGGTGGTGATTATGAAATTAGACTTTTTAGGGTAGGAATTCCAAAGGTGTGATGAGAGCTGCCACTAGGGGTTGCACACAATCAAAAAGAAAAACAGGTCTAAGTCTGTTATGGATTTTTGACTTGTGGGCCATGATGTGATGGGGGAAGCTGGATCAGAAGCAGATGGAAAGTCACACAGAAGGTGAAAATGCTTAAACACCTTGAGTGGGAAATAGAAGAAATGTGGGGAAAAAGGCAGCAATAGTAATGAAAATAATTAACAGAATTAAGACAAATTGGTGTCCATAAGGAAAAACCAGACGTCTGAAGACATCTACCCCCCCCCAGGGTGTAGTTCATGTGTGAATGTTGATGATGTGTGTGTGAATTAACATTTTAATTGAAAAATTTAGCAAAAAACCCCAAACTTTTTCCTTAAATTAGGGGACGTCTGCCTTGTTTGGATATCTCTGGGTTACAGCGGTCAAAAAGCAGAACCACTGTTTCACTGATACACATCTAGTATTCACACCATGTAGGAGCAACATGTGCAAAACATGTGTAAACTTCAATGACGTCTGCAAATACAATGACATAAATAACAGTGTTTACATGTACAGTGACTGTGGGGTGAATCAGTGGAACACTCTACTCTACGCTGATACCAATGCTGTGAAGACACTTCCTGATGGTGAGATGTTTCTCACTTGGACTCACCCTGCAGCCTGTTTCTCTGACTGTTACCACTGAGCCTGTTTAATCTGAGGTGTCGGAGCCAGTGGCCAGAGATTTCAACTATAGTGTAGTAGCTGTAACCTGAGGCGGCAAGATCTTAGAACTGACAAACGTGGAAGTAGCAGTTGTTTTGCCTGCCAGTTGGTTGGAGTGTGAATGGTTTTTAGGACATATTTAGTCTCTGACGTAAAGTGATGTTAACCTATATCTACAAAATAACTTAGCTGTTTGTTGCTAATTTTTCTGTCACAATGTCGCTCTACTGATTTATTCAACCTGTTTGGTAAACTTCACCCTACATTTATTGTAGTTTTAGCTAGCTTGATTTCCCCCTAAACTATTTTTTTTATTAATCCTAGCAAGATCCGTATCTAGTGCTTTTTCTTTAGCTCTGTCCAAACGTCTTGTTATTTCATTTCAATCCTAAATAACTAGCTTCAGAACTTAAAACAGTACAATGTTCGTAAAAATAGCAACTTCTCTATTGGCTATGCTGAGCTATAATAACCGTTTATCAGATTTTGTTTGTGTACCTTTAGATAACTTTTCTAACTCGCCATGCCAGGCTTGGGCAAATGTTTGACTCGTGGGCCACAATCTGTCCTAAGATTTGACACAGGGGCGGGGTCAGGAACAGACAGGGGAAGCATTTGTGTGAACTAAGATAAATGGAATGTAAGAGTCAACCAAAAAAGGCTAGAGTGTAGAATCTGTCTTCTATTGGGGAAATCCTGGGCATTGGAGAGAAAAAAACAGAGGTACAATCACAATGCAAACTAATATTATCATTTGGAGCGATTAGCGGACCGGATTACAAAGCTAAACAGACCGCATCTTGTCCTCGGGCCTTATTTTGCCCAGGTTTGCCCAGGTACTTTTAACTCACCGTTTTAAATAACCTTTAGCAACTAATAGTAAGTTGCCCCAAATGACATTGGGCCATGTGTTGCTGGTTGGTAAAGGTTGATTACACTGATCTATTTAAAGCTTCCTTTATTAGCATTTCAAGGGCAGTTTGGTAAATTTGAAGGACATTTTCCTCCAGGCCTGTTCATTTGTATTCAGGCTGCTGGACTCAGCCCAGCTCTTGTCAGAAGTATTACACTACACATACACATGAAAATAATTCTGTATATTTCTATATTTGACAGTGACAACAACCCCTCTCTCTTAACCAGGGGTCTAAGGTGCCTATTTGGACGAAACTAGTCCAAAAAGGGTCAAAATGGTTCCGCTCCTATTCTTTTGGATCAGAGGTTACACTAACAATGATATTCTAATGGGTGCCGTCATGATGGTCAGAAGAGTGGTCACTATTGTTTGGTAATTCTGGATCGAACGAGTAGCTCTTCGTATTACTGAGTGTCTTTGAAGGGGCTCTCGACTTCAGAAAGGTTGTTGACCCCTCCTCTAAACCAACTCCTTTACCGTCACCCTCTGGTGGTCAACAAGGACATTGCTCCCGTGCATGCTGATCAGCCCAGATTGGGTCTAAACTCACCATCCAACTCTTTGGGTGTAATGATGTCTGAAGAGGAACTTGACACCAAAATGTCACTTTGATACGTGCAGGAGATTAACAAATACCTTTTTGGTTTTCTGTAAAGAGAAGCAGTTTTTTGCTCTCATTACACACACACACTCAGACACACACACACACACACACACACACACACCAGGGTTACATTTACATTGCAGCGGCATGAACTGTCACTTTCTCTCTGGAGTTACAATATTTCTGCATGACAAGCTGACAAGATGACAAAATCTCCACCTCGCTCGGATGTAAACCGATTTATTAAATGTCAAAATAGCAGAGAAAAATCATTACCGCTCGGGCCTGTGGTGCAATATCAAAATTTGAAAACATACTGCATTATTAAAATATAGCACAGGCTGACAAATTAATGAATCAGTTTGACAAAATCATTTTTTTCGCAGCATACTATGGTGCATTTGAAGGCCAAAGTGAGAGATAACTCTGTGTTGCCTATGCTGATTTGACATATGCATGTTTTATATCAGTGGTCCTCAACCACTAGGCGGGGGACTGATACCAGTCAGTGGGTGAATTGGTGCTGGGCCGCAGAGAATTAATTTTGAATTGTTTTCTTTTGGCTCCATCTGGCTATTACTTCCACTTGATCCAAACCCATATTAACAAAAGAACTGAACAATAGAATGGCTAGGATTCCATCGTGAATAATGCAACTATATTTGACAACAGACAACAACAATAAACTCTAAATGACGCAGAGTCATTGATAGAAGATTCTAACTTTTTATACCGGTCTGGTAGGAGAAAATTATAGGCTGTGTGCACTTGAGAAATACTTGTAGTGCACATGCACAGTTAATGCAGGTAGGAAGATTTTATAGGTAGGAAAATATTTCAGAACTCAGCCAATATGAGGGTATTTATCTGCCACTTAATGACCAGTCCATGAAGATAGTACGAGACGTTTATAAAATTTTCCTACCCGAATTAACTGTGCATGGGAACAGACAAAATTTTATAGGCAAGATTTTATAGGTAGGAAAATATTCCAGAACACCGTAATGTAATTTCATTAGTGGGTATTTATCTGCAACAACTTAACGACTGGTCCCTGAAAATAGTACGAGACATTTAACTGGTCTGTGGCGCAAAAAAGGTTGAGGAACACTGTTGTATATTACTTTGTGTTCACATGTGACAGGACTTCCTGGGCCAGGCCTTCTGTACTCTTGGTGAAATCGTGGGCTCCCTTGGAAGCCGCCTGGAAAAACCTTTGATGTAAGTAACGGGAATTATCATCCACACACAAACACATGCGCTGACAGACAAACGCACGCCCACAATCTGTGGAAATCAGAAAACTCAAAGGTGTAAAATGGGCCGAGCTGCACATCTGCCGGAGACGACACTACAGCACTAGCTGCCGCCCAATTTAGGGCTGTGGCTGAGTTTTTTAGATAGTGATGATGATAAAAGCGGAATGCTGTCTTCATCAGCTAAATGAGGCAGACAGTTAAAGAGACGCCGCGGCAGACTGTTTAGTCCAAAGCAGGATGTCAGTGATGAGCTGCAGGAGATTCCTCTGCTCTGAGCTAATGAGCAAACATATCAGTTTTCAGCCATCTGTGCATTTATCAAAAACAATTATCATCTCAGGATCTCGTTGCTTCCTGACCACATTAATTTCAGCCGCCAGGTATTATATGTTTTTAATCTTATTTGTTAAAATAAATATAATCTGCATTAGATGACTGTTATATGTTTCTTATAATTTGTTAAATTCCTGTTCTTTTTCATAATGAAATCCTTTCTACTCCCAAACCTGTCTTCTCAGTGGAATTCCTGGGAAGAAATGTGGAACGATTATAGTGAGAGCAGAAGAACTGAGCAACTGCAGAGTAAGACTTGTCATACTCTCTCTTACTAACTCATACTAACTCACACCCCCAAATGTAGAGGTACAGTATTTGACATAAACACAAGACTCATTTAAAAGGTTTTCAGACAAAATTATAATCAGAAGTTAAAAGTTGAATCCAATGGTTTTAACGCAAATTAGCGTTTTCATCACCCTCTGTCCTATGTCTCCTCAACTCCAACTAACTCCATGTCCTCTCTCACTGCATCCCTCAATCTCCTCTCCTACCTGGTAGCTCCATCTCTAGGATCATTCTTCTACCAATGTATCCACTGTCCCTCCTCTGAACATGTCCAAACCATGTCAGTCTGTCTTCTCTAGCTTTTTCTCCAAACCTTCCTGTCTGTGTTGTCCCTCTAATCACCTCATTCCTGATCCTGTCCATCATTGCCTCTGCTAAAGAGGATCTCAGCATCTTTAACTCCTTCACCTCCAGCTCCACCTCCTGTCTTCTGTCTATTCCTAGTGTCTCTAATCCATCCATCATGGCTGGTCTCACAACTGTCCTGTAAACCTTTTTTTTCACCTTAGCTGACTCTCTTTCATCACATATCACTTCTGACTCTTTTCTCCAGCCGTTCTATCCTGGCTCCACTCAATTTCTCCAAACAACTGCATGAGTATGATATTACTGAAATGAGCTGCAGTGCTGCCATCTACTGACCTTCAACTCAATATACAATTGTTCATCCAAAATCTTTTTTAGAGTACACATAATTTTTTCAAACTTATTCATTATGCATGACTACATTTTTTTACTCTCTATTGCAGGAGTCAGTGATGCTTCAGTTTTGTGGGAACAAACTGGACAAGAAAGATTTCTTTGGGAAATCCGATCCATTCCTGGTGTTTTACCGCAGTAACGAAGATGGATCGTGAGTTGACGTGCACGCTTCCACAACCATAGCTGGAATTTCAGCAGCTATGGTTGTTTCAGCTTTGTTAGACACAAAAGGGGACGGACGTAGAGCGTTGAACAAAGGCGGCGTTGCTTCGTTTTTCATGCTCCAAAAACCCTTCCATACAAAGCATATAGAGTCCGACCTGCCCATGTGCTCTTACGTAACGTTGGGATGGAACGTATGGAACCTATGCTACGCCGGCATCAGCTGAGATGAGCAGAGCAAACACAATGATGCTGACAAAAAGGAAAACAAGAAGGCGAAATAAAAGAGAGTGTGGAATTGAGTAAAGTGAGAACTGTATGCCGAGGTCACACTTTCTTTGCCCCGCAGTTGCTTTTATTCAAGTCAGTGTCAGCATCTTGCACTTAACACATCCTCTCTTTGTGCAGCTGGGTATTTACTGATGCGACCTAAATGTTTAGCCCCGGGTCACAACAGCAGGACCATTTCAGCAGCAAAGAGCTGCGTTGGTTAAAGCCACTTAAGCCACTACGGCCTTTAAGGAAATCTGTCGATGTTCTCTGACAAAACTTTCCCCCCCTTATAATCAAGAGCAGCTGTGAGCACACTGCAGCAATTTAACTCCGGGTTAGTTGTTGTCTTGCGTTAACAGTTGTTTGTCTTTTAGGTACACCATCTGCCACAAAACCGAGGTGGTAAAGAACACCCTGGATCCGGTGTGGCAGGCGTTTAAGATTCCAGTCAGGGCGCTGTGTAACGGAGACTACGACAGGTACAGTCGACAACTTCAGGGAGCGTTTTTTTTATCCTCATGATATCAACAGCTCTGGTGATAAAATATGCTCACACGGATCTGAAGTATGTCAGGACAGAGTTCTGAGTGATAAATATTCACTGCAAAATGAAGAAAAACTTCAGGCAGGTGTTTTTGACGGAAACTAAAAGATCTCTTTCAAATATGGCTGTAGAACAGGTTTCAGATCTCAAAGACAATATTATCTTCCAGGTTTAAAAAAAGAGATTTTATTTAAAGGTTTTAGCATTTTGAAGAACAATCCCATTTAGAGGAAAATACGAGACACATGTAAAATTTTTATTTATAAAAAAGGTCTTTTTTTTTCTACCCCTCATTATCTATTTATTGGATTTAATGTATTTTTTCTGCTCATCCAAGAATTAAAATTAATTAAAAAAAAGAGAATCAGAGTAAGCCTGCTGAAGATCTTTGTTGGCGTCTTTCTTCAATTCCTGGCGTAGATCTCTGTTCGACGAAACAGGCAAAATTTTTTGTTAATTTGGAGTAAAAAAAAAATCAAGAGGTTCAAGTAAAATGTAAATACGTTAAACACATGAAGTTCCATTGAGTTTTTATTTATAAATACAAGTCTTCTTTTGAAGTATTTTCCAAGGTTTTTTGTTTTCTTTGTATCTATCAATAAAACATTCTCAACTGGCGGGTCAAGACCCAAAGGTCTGCCCAGGAAATAAAATATTACATAACAATAACATTTATCATTTACATAAAATATCGACTTCCAGAAAATGTTGCTGAATAAACTTTTTTTGGCATAAAGTCTGACTAACTAAAGAGCATCTCTAAATAAATACTTATTACTTACTTTTCTTTTGCCGGTTTTCACCCGCAGGAGCATTAAGGTGGAGGTGTACGACTGGGACAGAGATGGAGGGTGAGGAAACCTTATTGAATGCTATTATTGTAATCCCATGTAATGTATCATGATTACTTATGTGTTAATTCATCTTAGGTTTCATTAATTCATTAATTCATCTTCATCCTCTTAACTTTTACTGGTCCTAAGGGCAACAGTTTCCACCACTGCCACCCAAATCACACTGCGCCATATTGTAAACGTACTGGTAATTCACTGGAAACATTAGATTTTATTCTGGTAATATTTAATTGTTAGTTGTCTGACAAGACTTTGTAAAAACAATGATGTTGTTTTGATCAATATACACCCATTTATCACAAATGAACAGATTAAAATCTCCTTCTGGAAATTTTGCAGCATTTCTCAATAACTTGGTTGTCGTCCAGGTCAATAATGAATAAATACAAAAGTTTCGCGCACAGACACACGAAGACAAAGATGCTGTTGATCTCTTTCATGTCTTTGAAGTCCCAGTGCTGTGCGGCCACGCTCTGTGTCCTCTATTGGGATTTCAGTCGTCAGTTCAAGGACATTTTGCCCCTGAGCTCTCATTAATTCCTGACCCTGATTCAAAATGCACCTATTATCGCTGTGAAATTATGAAATTAGAGGCTGAGTTCCTGCCTACGTTGACCTGGGAGCTCGTTAGTGATCCTGCGTGATTTCCCGCTGTACTGTGAGGAATATAGTCAACCGCTCTTCAGCAGGTGGTGACTTTTCTGACCCTCATTCTATATGTATGGTTTGGTGGCAGGAAATGGCTGTGAAAATAATTGAAAAAAAAAAAGAACAAGAGCAACGCTGCTGAAGGTCTTTGGTAGAGTCTTTCTTCAATTCCTGCTTGGAGATCAGCAGTCGCTTTAACTAAACAGGATGAAATTTTTGTAAATGTCGGGTCAGCCACTCTACAGCAAAGTGTTTTTTTTTGCTTATTATAAAGTTAAAGGGGATCCTCTACTCTGACATTCGGACTGGCAAAAAATAAGAAATGTGATTTTTTTTTTTTGTTTTTTTGCAATCTGTTACAGCCACGACTTTATCGGCGAGTTCAGCACCAGCTACAGAGAAATGTCTAGGAGCCAGTCCCAGTTCCACATCTATGAGGTGACTCTCACATGGACACACAAACAAATGAGTTAATTTAATATGATGAAAAAAGTTGTAATTTAATTTAAAAGCAATAAAGTCGGAATTATTGTAAGAAAGTTGAAATTGGAAAAGAAAAATATTGTCATGAGGAGTCAAAGTTTCTTAAGCCAGTCATTCCTCATCACTGAGTTTTGGCACAAGAGTGTGTCTTATATTTCATTATATCTTATTGCATTTTTTTGCTTGTCAAACATTGAAAGGGAGACCATATAAAACCTCCTCTGATAGGTTGCAGCAGATGGCAATGAAAAAAAAAATATAGAGAATCAGAGCATCGCTGCTCAATGATCTTTGTCAGTGTCTTTCTTCAATTCCTGCCACTTTGTCAGTGTTCTCTACAACTAAACAAGCAAAGACTTGTCAAAAGAAAAGTCAATTCCTCCAGTTCTTCATGAATTCAGGAATTACTCTTTTGGGTCTCGGTCTCCACTCTGAAGTACTCTAATATGTACTTTATTTTATCTTCAATGTTGATATAGTATAAATGATACCATATTCTTCTGGCTCACGTGCCTCTGTGCTGGAGCTCAGTTCACTTAGTTCAGGCCTTCAACCATAAATCACTGAAGGTCAAGAGTCAGAAAAGCTGCTTATGAAGCATAATAGAAACTACTGGAGTGGAGAGGCAGAGCGGGGGAGTGTCTCCTCCCTCCACCCATACTGTCACATGCTCTGAATATGAGCCTTATCTTCATATTCCAACCAAATTACCCATTTGTCCCTGAAAATAAACTCATTCAAAGTGAGACATTAAACATTAATTTACTAATTAAAACTAAATGCACTGCTGTGATACAAGTACAAGAACAATAGAGAACAAAATGGTTGTCTTGAGCTTTAAATTGACGTTTAGATGTTCTTTATTGATCCAAACCTGGGAAATTACAGTGGGAGTGTTTTCTCTCCAGGTGCTAAATCCAAAGAAGAAAGGAAAGAAGAAGAAAAAGTACCTGAACTCAGGAACTGTGAGTCAACACAATGTCACCATTTGACTAAAAAGAGTCAACGTTAAATAGAATATTCAGCAGGAATGTGGTTCCATAAAAAAATTATGGCACCAATTTAAGTGTTTTCAGGTATTTGGATTTTGCAACATTTCTCTCTTCATAATGCGATGCCTGTATCTACCACCAGAAAAAGATATCTATTACATGGCCCAAAAGTGGGTCACAACCCACCAGTTGACAGTCACCTTTTTAGACCACCAAGGTTAATCTAATGACTCCCTGTGGGCCACAAACCACAACTTCAGGATCAGTTCTCTTAACTGCCTTAGCCAGTTATTTATCTATTGTCAGAGTTGATAGTTGATCATGGTTGATTATAGTTTAAACGGTGGGTCACAGTTGATCGTAGTAAATAATAGTTGGTCATAGTTGATCTCAATAGATCACAATACATCCTAGTTGGTTGTGATCTATTATAATTAATTGTAGTTGATCATAGTTAATCATGGTTGATCATGATTGATTATAGTTTTAAACGGTCTGTCACAGTTGATCGTAGTAAATTACAGTTGGTCATAGTTGGTAATAGATCACAAGTCATCCTAGTTGATTGTGATCTATTATAATTGATTGTAGTTGATCATGGTTAATCATAGTTGATCATGGTTAATTGTGGTTATTAGTAGTGGATCATAGTTGTGGTTGGTCATAGTTTAACATGGTTTATTGTGGTTAATCATAGTTGATTATGGTTATTCATAGTTGATCGTAGTCAATTGTGGTTGGTCATAGTTGAACATGGTTAAGTGTGGTTCATCATAATTAATCTTAGTACACTGTAGTTGATCATAGTGATCATGGTTGATCATAGTTAGTCGTGGTTAATTGTGGTTTATCATAGTTGATCTTAGTATAATGTAGTTGATCAAAGTTAATCATTGTTGATTATAACAGATCTTCATTGAACCTTGTTAATTATAATCAGTTATAAGGCAATTGCTTAGATTTTATTTTTTTTGACAGGAAGTCAAAGTGAAACCACGGGAGGAAGTGAAATCTGAAGAGTAAATTAAAAAATTAAAGGCTTTGAAAAATGTTTATTTCCTAAACTTTCCTTTGCTGCCAGGTCACGCTGCTGTCCTGCCTGGTGGACACTGAGCTCTCCTTCCTGGATTACA
>JAFBJS010003168.1:24456-39008 GCA_016785265.1 Paraplagusia blochii | reverse complement strand
AAAATATTTCCTAATCAAATATAGTTGCATTATTGATGATTGAATCCTAGCCATTCTATTGGTCAGTTCTTTTGTTGATATGGGTATGGATCAAGTGGAAGTAATAGACAGATGGGGACAAAAGGAAACATAATTTCTCTGTGGCCCGGCACCAATTCAGCCTCGGACCGGTACCGGTCCCCGGCCCAGTGGTTGGGTACCACAGTGCCTACCTGGTCAGAGACTCCCAGAAGCCTGTGTCGTTTTCTTCTGTTCCATCACTAAGTAATTCTTCACTCATTTTGTCAGGTTTCTTCTGGACCTGGTTGCAGAAAGAGTTGCTGAACAGAATCCTCAAAGAAGAACAAAACTTTCCAGAATCTTGTATAAATTAAAGTTGAATATTGAACAAATTGTTGGTCCAAGGAGGTAAAAATAAAGTGTAATAAAGTAGCCCATGTATTTACATTTTATTAATTTTATGAACACTTTTCTCAATTAACTGCAAATTTGCACTGAAGGCGTCTCCTTCTTTCATATCCTGCACTAAAATATGCAGCTGCTCTGTCCCATCAAAAGTCTGAGACTGTAAAAAAAAGGCAGAGAAGTGACAGCTGATGTTATAATTTCACCTCTGTAATTTATGCACCTACTACACTTTATGTTCTGCATTATGTAAAAGGCTTAACACAGACCGGAGTCTCAGACGCACATTAAAATTTATGAGCTCAGAAATTGAGGGGACTTAAAACGTCGTCGCTCTCTCGCTCGCTCACTCACTGTCCTGGATTTTACATTTACTCGTCCAGACACATGAATTAAATCAGCCGAATGTTCTGAAGGACATATGTCCGTCCTGGCTCCGGCTGTCGCTCTGACAAACTGCACTGACCTTGACTTTGATGATCCTGCTCTTGAAGTTGTTCAGGACGACGATCACGTCATCGGAGTCGGCTGAAGAGTCCGTGCCGTCATGGCTGCCACATCATATAATGATTCATAATTATGAAGGCGATTAGATGTCAATTCAAAAGCAAAGCCGATCATTAGACCTCACCTGTAGATCTTGTAGATTTCATCCGAGCGTCCCTTCCTCAGCTTCAGAATATAAGCTCCAGGGTTGGCCTTGAGTTGAAAGTAACCCTACGGAGAGGAAAAAAAAAGATTTTGACATTAGTTTGAGAAACAATTTTCAATCACTGGTTCACAATTTAAATCACATAAACATGTGATTTAAATTGTGTCTTTGGTGTTGTCCACCCATCCATCCATCGGTTCTGGGCCCCATCTGTCTATTACTTCCACTTGATCCATACCCATATCAACAAAAGAACTGACCAATAGAATGGCTAGGTTTCCATCATCAATAATGCAACTATATTTGATTAGGAAATATCTTCTCAGTGAAGACAACAACAATAAACTCCAAATGAATCAGATGATTCTAACTTTTTACATCGGTCTGGTAGCAGAAAGTTATAGGCTGTGTGCACTTGAGAAATCCTTGTTGTGCCCAGGTACAGTTAATTTAGGTAGGAAGATTTTATAGGTAGGAAAATATTTCAGTACAACGGAAATCAAATTTTATTAAGGGGTATTTATCTGCCACAACTTAACGACCGGTCCATGAAAATAGTACGAGACATTTAACTGCTCAGGGGCAGAAAAAAGGTTGGGGAACAATTGGTTAGAGCGATTGTCAAACTCAGGCCAAGGGACTAAATCTGGCTCGCAGTGTAATTATATCGGTCCAGCAAGATAAAATCAAATGTGTACTAGAGTTGGCCCACCAGTATGTAGACCTTATTTACTGTCAAAATTTGTGATGTTAATAATGCATGCCATTCCATTGGTTCTAGCACATACATTTTGTTCTGTAAAACAAGATTTACATTAAAAATTATCTCGAAATACCGCAAAGAGACAGAATAAGAAACAAATACCGCTGATGTGTGAATTATTTCTAATGTAATTTCTCATGTGTTAATATCATTATGTTTTGGCTGGTCCAGATTCAATGTTTCCATAAGAAAAAACTACCATATATTTAATATCTGGAGAGAAGGGAAAACATAAACATTTACAGTTAATTTTTCAATATATATCGAGTTTGGCCCCTGACTTCATGCAGGTTTTTAATTCTGGCCCACTGTGAAATTGAAGTTGACACCCCTGGGTTAGAGCCACATGTAATGGCACAATGGGCCAGATTTGGTCCACAGACCCAAGGTTTGACACAAACGCTCCATTAAAAATACCCATTCACACCCAGAAGACCAAACCAATGTTTGAACAAACGGAAAATGTAACTTTTCAGTAACTTTAAGGTGAAATAAAATGTTCTTGCTCCCAGCAGGCACCAAGCACATTAAAAATAGTTAATAATTTTTTAGTTTTTATTTCAGATAAAGCTCACCAGGTTTGCCATGACAATAGTGTCCACAATGACCGGCTCTGAGGCCGTCCCCAGTGTGAACTGCAGCCCACGTGGAGGCTGACCGGAACTGACGTCAAAACAATGACCTTCCAACAGAAGATGCTCCAGTTCATACTCGGCAGCCACAATATTGTCCACCTGTAGAAACCAGAAAGACACACAAGTTACACACGAGTTATCGCCTTAAAATGAGGAGGTGGTTAAGACAAGTAACAAAAAGCAGTTTTAATGACTAACACATGTCGAATAAACACTTAAAAAAAGTGAGTTTTATGACCAATCCCCTACATATACATATATACGCATACATACACAGATATATATATATATATATATATATATATATGTGTATATATATATATATATATATATATATATATATACACAGATATATATGTATATATATACATATATGTATGTATGTGTATATATGCATATACATACTGTATATATATACACATATGTATGTATGTGTATATATGCATATACATACTGTATATATATACACACACATATATATACATACATACAGTACATATATACATACATTTATATAAATATACATATACACATATATATACACACAAAGACACACACACACACGTGTGTATATATATACATATATACACAAATATTCATATACACATATATATACATATACACATATACATATATACATACATAGATACATATATACATATATACACATATATATACACACACACACACACACATATATACATATATACACATATATACACACACACACACACACACACACACACACACACACACACACACACACACACACACACACACACACACACACACACACACACACACACACACACACACATACACACAAACATATAAATATATAAACATTTTAACATCTACAGTCCCTGACCTCCTCCAAGTAGATGTTGTCCAGGTCGTAGCGAGTGTGTACAGACTCCACCATCCAACTCTCTGGAGTGTTGAGGTTGAGGGTGAAGAGAGGAGACTGAGGCATGTCCAGGAATTTGGCCAGGGGCCCTGGAGAATAACTGCCGTCACTCTGAAATGTCACCTCTGGTTCCAACACGTAGCGATAAAAACTGTATAAAGACACAATGATATAAATGTGCGCTGTGTCACTTTCAGAATAAAACGTAAAAACATTAGCACTCAACATAGTGGCACAGCTGTTATTTCCTTGTGATAGCTACTGTGGAGGAAATTCACCTCAACCTGGAGAAACCATCACTGAATGGAGGACGGGGATAAAAACACAATCTTTCAACCACCGACAGTGTGTCGAAATGTTCTTTCCACAAAACACAGTCTTTCAATCAACATCACAGACAGGCCGCAGATACATGTGTGTTTTCCTCAGGTGATGTCTGTCTCCCAGAAGAACCACACCTCATTCACACCTTCACCCTGGTCATCACAACCTTCCTGCCTTTGGGTCAGGCTGTGGTCAACCACTTGGTTTCACGTCAAATCTCTTTTCAGATATTTAGTCCCTTTGAGGATGAATACCAGATTTTTCCCAGCAGTTAGTTAGAACTGGAGATGTTTTATCTTCCTAACGTCTTCACCTGAAGACTGACAACCTACATTAGCTGAAGATTATTTGATTTCTAAATTCACACTTGTAAAAAAACTTTGGAAAAACAGGCACCAGTGAGAAAAAAAAAAACACACACACACTAATCTATCAAATCAACCACAACTCAATGTTCGCTTTGCAACTTACTTACTGTGAGTCACTGATTGGCCTGAAATATAAACAGTAACTCAATTATGTTTAAACTATAATAAATTAAATTATTTAATAAAGTTATATTTCGGTACATACAAGGAACGGGGTTAAATGGTAAATCTTTTTTTTGCTCGAGATGCTGGAGATACTTTCAAAAGCCTTTTTTCTTAAAACATAAACAGATATAAAAATAAATTCACTTCAAAAATAGAACTTGAAAGAAGACGACAAACATATCAGAATAAAATGACATCATAGTGACAAAACCAGAGTTGTGGACATAAACATCTGTTTAGATGCAAAAACAGTGAGATTCTCACCTTTTGAGTGGCATTTCTGACAGTTTGGACTGACAATTCATGAAAACGCGCATGTTGACGTTGACCAGCTGCTTCAGCACCTGCGGGTGAGAAGGTTCAGAGAAGGTGAGACTGAGGAGGACTAAATATGTCTCATAGTACAATGAAATTCTGTGTAATTTGGAGAAATTGTTTTCTTCTTCTCTCAGCTTGTCCTTTTTTTTTCAAAGGGTTGCCACAGCAAGTCAACATTTTCCATCTCCCCCTGTCCTCTGTATCTTCTACTCAGACTCCATCTACGTCCATGTCCTCCCCCACTGCATTTCCTCTTTGTCTCCTACCTGGTAGCTCCATCTTTAGGATCATTCTTCTACCAATGCACTGTCCCTCCTCTGAACATGTCCAAACCATCTCAATCCAGACTTGCATCTTTGATTTGGCCAAAGTTTTACACCAGATGCCCTTCCTCACGCAAGCCTCACCATTTCATCATGTTTGGGACCAGCACTAAAAAAAACACTGGCTAGTGCCCCCCAGTGGAGAAATGTTTAAAATATATATTGATCAACATAAAATCAATATATTACAGTAATATAACTTAATAAAAAACATAAAAATAATATAAAATGTTTTTAGTTAAATCAAATTATACTTCAGTTAGCTAAAATATTTTTAATAAAAAAATTCAAAAACTAAACAACTAAATTAACCAAATACTAGTGCTTAATAAGAAGAGTTTGTCAGTTCCAACACTAAGACTTACCGTGAGGAGAGGAGCCAGTTTTTGTGCATCCCTCGTGACTGGATCTACCACAGCTACAACGTCAAAGTACATGTCTCCTTCTTTAGGACGGATTTTCACAGCACTGAGGGAGAGAGATGACATCGTTACCTCCATTGTCTTTTCTCGCCCATTCATCGGGATCACCTGCAGGTTTCACATCTCTACCTGTATCGATCGTCAGCAAACTCATATTCTACCCGCGCTTCTCCTTTTGGCTGTGAGGACAGCAGTGCGTCAACCTTCATCACCAGGTCGCTGGCCCTGAAAGACGTCCAGCTTTGAGTCACAAAAACACCAACGGCATCTGACCTTTCGATCGATATGGATTTCCTGACAAAGATCATGTCATGTCTTTGTTCCCAAACAATAAAATAAACTGATATACCTGTCTTCCTCAAGTTCAAAATGTTGGACTTTATTCTTTATCCGCTCTCCTGATGTCTTCAGAATGATGCTCTCCAGAAGCAGGAAGTCGTCCTGGTTGAAAACCTCCTCATCTTCCAGAGGACCAATGATCTTTGGATTTAAAATAAAGAAAAATTGACTTTTCTTGTATTTTAGTGCATCTTTAAAGTATACTTTCAGATAAAAATCGAACAAACACTGTGACTCACCCGTCCATTGCTGATCACTGCTCTCTGTCCTTTCTTCAGCTTCAGCACGTCTCTGCAGTAGGCGGCGTGGGAGCGCAGGACATCAAATTGAGGACTATCATACGCACTCTTGAATAAAACAACATCCATACCCTGAAGGTAAAACGTACACAGTGATAAAATGAAAGACGGAAATAGAAACAGAAATCAAAGGAGACTCAATATTATATATTTCTGAGTCATAATTCTGCAGAAAAAGTAGTTGTTTGTGCCTCTCACCCCCACAGCAAAGTCCCCTATGTCTGTGTCCTTCTGCAGCGCCGCAGCAGTTTCTTCTTTGGCCATCTTTGTGATGAAGTTCTTGGCATTGTTGGCACTTTGTGTCTGCATAGCAGCCCAGATCGCTCGGGCCACACGGGTCGTCTCAGCAGAAGGATCAACTGATGGGTTGTTGATCATTCCCAGACGAATGTTATTGCTGGTTTTCTACGGAATAGAAGGAGAAGTGGGCTTTAAAATGAAGCATTTTAATGACTTCTCTAGTAAAATGTCTTCTTTTTTTCCTTTCAGCTTGTCCTTTTTTCAGGTGCTGCCACAGCGGGTCAACAATTTCCATCTCACCCTGTCCTTTGTATCTTCAACTCTAACTCCATCTACCTTCATGTCCTCCCTCACTGCTTCTCTAGCCTTTTCTCCAAACCTTGATGTCTGCGTTGTCCCTCTAATCACCCCAGTCCTGATCCTGTCCATCCTGGTCTTCCCTAAAGAGAATCTCAGCATCTTTAATACTGTAGTAAACTGTAAATACTTAACTTCCCGACAGTCATGAACAAGAGGTACAGTATGTGTTCATCTGTTAGCCCCTTTCATTATTAAATGCATTAATTAAAAAAAAAACAAAAAAAAACTCAAATTCGTTTTCCATGAATCCTAGTTTCATGGAGGACATTCTTGAATTCAAGTATTCAAGAATAAATTGAGAGTATCTATTTTTACATATTAAAAGGACACACGCAATGTAATTTAATTACCATGTAATTTTTTTATCATTTTGTTTGTAAAATAAACTCAAGAGAGGAAAATGAAGGGTATTCAATTGTAATAAAAAAACTAAAAAACCTTTTTTTCTTCCTCTAATAAAAGTTGAGTTCATGTGTTGGATAGTTGTGTTTTTGTCAGTATCATTTACTCAGGCAATCACACAGTCACAGAGTTTGTAATCTTGAGCCTTTATACCATGTGTCTGATGGCGTCATACAGGAGTTTTCGTCCAGAGGGCTGGTCAAAGTCTCCCACCACCCAGAAGGTTACTGGCCGAATGTAGCCATCGTCTAAAGAACAACAGGAGAAGACAAAGAGTCAAGGACTATTAATAAGACAGAATGTGATGTGCAGGTAATGAGGCATTCACTACAAGTTTTTCAAAAAAAAGAAGATTAATTTCAATGTTACATCGTCCATGCAGTCATTAGATGACACGACTAATCAACCGCCATGCTGTTCTTTAGGAAGATGGAAGAGAAAATGTTAGAAATCAGTCAGGCTGTCAAATATTTAGAAATTAATCACGATTAATCGCAATGGAACCAAGTCAATAATAATAATAATAAATAATATATATATTACACACACTTTACTGTTTATTGTTAGATAATAAAGACTATTATCTTCAATAATAAAATATTTAATAATTTCTTTTAATATCTAATATATATTAGATGTAAATTGTTAATAAAGACTGGCTTCCTATGGCTTGTGTCAAAAAATTATGCAACTGTCTAAAACAGTAATATTTAATCTACAGCAGGCGTCTCAAACTTGCGGCCTGTGGGCCATTTGTGGCCCATGGAATGATATTTTATGGCACCACCTTGATATAAAGGTTTGATGTTAGTGCGGCCCACAAGATTGATAGGTGTTTCACTGCAAGTCAACAATGCTCGGAAATAGTCGTGTTGGACACACACAATGGTAAAGTGGACTATACTTTGTTGCACTTCTCACTTTCTGCAGTGATCTAGACTTCAGACCATCTCAGTATTTGTATTTTCACAGATTGATGTGCTGTACTGTATTACAGTATAGCACTCTGTGCTTCAACAATAAATATGCGAAACTTTTTTATATTTTATTTCTCCACATTTTTTGGTAAATTTTCCAGTTCTCAGACTTTTTCGGTTTCATTTCCTGCTGATATGTTTTTTTTTGTCTCTACTCGCTGTTGTTTTACACAGAATCAATTCAAAACTTAATAACACCATCTTTTTCTCTTTAACATTAAGCATTGATAGCTTGACATTCACTTTTTGGTGAAAGGACAGTGGGGGCAGTGGCATTATTGTTAGAGCCCTGGTCTACAGTCCTTCATTATCAACTGACTGTGTAATTAAACAACGCTAAGAAAATCAATGTTTTTGTCAGTTATACATCAATTATAACATCAGTTATACAGTTGCATTCATTCAATTCCCCAGTTACGGTGTTATTTCTGACAGCTCTACTGTAGAAATCTCTCACACACTATTGTGTCGATTTTCTACACAACAAAAAAGTGGCATGCATCAATTAGTCACTATGTCCTCAGAGTAATGTAACACAGATGGAGGAATGATGGTGAATCCAATGAGTCAACGACAATGAGTGCAACATTGTTGTTGTTGACAAAAGAGGAAACCAAAGTGACAGAGCGAGGAAATGAAGAGGGGAAGGAGAGTTATTACCATGCCTGTTGTTGCTGGTCATCCCTGACAGAGGGGGCAATTCATTAGAGATGTGAATAAAACCAGAGAATAGGAGAAGGGAGAACAAAAGGAGAGAATATGAGGGGAGGTTACCCTGAGAACATCCAGAATCATCTTAATGAGTAGCAACACACAACATGTCCACTCTTGTACAGACAGTACAGCTTCACACAAAGGTACAGCTCGGCCAAACAGTCTAGTTGCTATAGCAACATACCAATAGTGAGTGTCAAGTGAGGAATAGTATTAGCAGTTACAAAATAAATAAAAAAAACAGATTCAAAAAGTCCACTTTCAGTCAATATAATATGCAACAGTAAATTGATCTTTATCTCTTGAGGATTTTGCTTAAGAAATGTTTGAGCTTCAGCTTCATCCATAAATGTTGGCCAGTTATAATCTGAATAATTCAACACCTGGTCTTGATGTGACACTATGCAGATGTTTCATGACACTCTCACCTTTCTTGGTCATGTAGTTCATGCTGTTGGCCACAGCGGTGCTCTTCTCTTTGGTGTCCAGAGTTGAGAAGCGAGCGTAGTCGTCCACAAAGAAGTTATCTGTTCAAGAATAGAAAAGAAAGTGATAAACTGGGGAAAAGTTGATAATAGACTTTAAAGTAAATGAACTCCAAGAAGATGACATCATTCATTCATATCAATATATCAAGGAAATTGTTCTTTTTGTAAATGAATAAGTTTGTGTTTCAATTAATTTGGAAAACACAACCAACATTTCCTTGTAATGATGTTGGAGCTTATAATAACAAAAACATCAATTTTATTTTTGTCATTTACTTTAGAATCATCCTAACACACTTTGTGTCTGTGTTTTCTTTAAATAAAGCTCTTCTTAAAAAAATATCCATTCCATATATGCACATCTTCTTTCTTTTGGCTGGTCCCTTTTTTTCAGGGGTTGCCACAGCAGGTCAACAATTTCCATCTCCCCCTGTCCTCTGTATCTTCTACCCTGACACCAACTACCTCCATGTCCTCCCTCACTGCATCCATCAATCTCCTCTTTGTCTCCTACCTGGTAGCTCCATCTCTAGGATCATTCTTCTACCAATGTATCCACTGTCCCTCCTCTGAACATGTCCAAACCATCTCAGTCTGTCTTCTCTAGCTTTTTATCCAAACCTTCCTGTCTGCTTTGTCGCTGTAATCACCTCATTCCCGATCCTGTCCATTCTTGTCTCTCCTAAAGAGAATCTCAGCATCTTTAACTCCTCCACCTCCTGCTCTGCCTCCTGTCTTCTACATATTTCCAGTGTCTCTAGTCCATCCATCATGACTGGTCTCAACTGTCCTGTAAACCTGTCCCTTCACCTTAGCTGAGACTCTTCTATCACAGATCACTCCTGAAACCTTTATATGTCCACAAGTCAAACACAAAAAAAGATTATTTTACTTATGAAAAATCTGTGGTTTTCCATACTTAAATTCAAGTAGTTTGTACTTACTAGTGTCAGACAAGTCCAGGTATGTTCTGCTGGTAGACAGAACTCTGGGGTTGATCCGAGGGACAACATTCGGCTGATTCATGATAAAGTCGACAACATCTTGGTCTGAAACCAGTTCACCCTAGGAATGTCAGGGGCAGAGGATTAGTTCAATTTAAGACAATCACAGACAAAGAGAAAACAGATATTGGACAAATGTTGGGAGACAAAGCTATAGGTGCGGAAGTAGAAACGAGAGATGATCTGGTGTTGGGCTCACGGTGAAGGAGGTGAGGGGAGAAGCTGAGACAGAGACAGAAGATGTGTGGAAATAACTGGAGTCAACAGCTGGTGAAAGGCAACCTTCAATCTTGTTCACATCACACTGTTTCTAAATGAATTCACATCTGATGATTTACTGAAGAGTCTAAAAACTCTGCTGCTCTGCAGTTTTGTTGGTGCTTGATTGACTTTTTTGTACAGTTCATTTCTATAAATCTGAATAAAGCTGGAGTAGGAGGTGACACTGAAAGCCCCCGGGTGACCCTTTCATCCCACTCTCAACAGAAAGACTATTTTAGAGTTAACAGTTTGTTCCACTTCACTCACTGATGCTTGTTTAACAACTGCAAAGTTTTCCCCTACAAGAAAGACTCAAAGGCTGAATCAGTAGAGAACATAAATAATAACTAGCACTGTTAAGCAACAACACTAAAACTAACCAAACACTGCACACTGTGTGTAAACTCTGTGAAACACCTTTAACAACAAATCAAAAGTGGGGGTTGGTCTCATCAACCAGGGTAGCTGCAAAACCAGACAAATGGAATCACTCACAAAGATTCCGACTGAAAGACAATCTCATCACAGCAGCACTTGTCCATTTTTTTCAGGGGTCACTACAACCAGTCAACGTTTTCCATCTTCTTTTGTCCTCTGTATCCTCAACTCTAACCTCCATCACCCTCCCTCACTGCATCCACCAATCTCCTCTTTGTCTCCTACCTGGTAGCTCCATCTCTAGGATTATTCTTCTACCAACGTATCCACTGTCCCTCCTCTGAACATGTCCAAACCATCTCAATCTGTCTTCTCTGGCTTTTCTCCAAACTTTCCTGTCTGTGTTGTCCCTCTAATCACCTCATTCCTGATCCTGTCCATCCTTGTCTCTCCTAAAGAGAATCTCAGCATCTTTAACTCCTCCACCTCCAGCACGGAAGAAAAGCACAATTGAAAAAGAAAAATATCCTGTGCTCACTGCTCTTTTTCATGTGTGGTTTAAAACTGGAAGGGCTTGACTACTTTTTAATGTATTTGGTTTGTTAGAATGTTTTTTGCTGTTTTACAAATGAATGTCCACAGAAGTTCACAAAGAGGATTTTGTGGTACCGATGACTTACCAGGTAAACGGCCCTCTGATAGAAGGTTGTGGTCTCTAGGATCTTCTGCATGGTCACCGTCTCCAGCTCATCAGGATCCAGCTGCTCGCGCTGGTAAGGGATTCCATTGTACATGACCACAGGCAACGGCCCCACTCCTGTCTGCTCGTAGTACGCTCGGCCTTCCTGTTGAAAGACATGGGAACAGGATTAAATCCTCGCCAATGAAATTGCACCGGAGTTAAAGAAGGTTAAACTCAGCGTCTCTGAGTTTGACATCTTCAAAATATCAGATTACAGTTATAATGTTATGAGCATGTGCAGGAGGTTAAAACCTCTTCCAAAGTCTGTACTTCACACGCAAAAAGATGTAATGCAGGTTATAAACCTAAATAATATACTGCACAGGTGTCAAACTCTGGTCCAAGGGCCTTATCTGGTCCGCAGTGTCATCATTTTGGCCCGTGAGATTTGTGTGTACTATAGTTGGCCCACCAGTATATAGACCTTACATACTCTAAGAATTTGTTATATTATTAATGCGTGCTTTTTGTTATAGTACATACATTTTGTTCTGTAAAGAAAGATTTACAAAGATTTAAATCTGGAAAGACTACAAAGATTTCTAATGTGATATCTCATGTATTGATTCTAATAAGCTTTGGCTGTTCCAGATTCAGTGTATACACATAAAAAACAATATTTCATATCCAGAGAGAAGGGAAAACATGCACATTTATAGGCAACTTCTCAATATATATTGAGTTTGGTCCCTGACTTCATGTCAGTTTTCAATTCTGACTACTGTGAAATTGAGTTTGACACCCCCTGGTGTACTGTCCCCGCATTATAATGTTTACATTATCAGTCAGTTTACTGAGTAAAAAGATTCTGGATTGTACACAAAAATATGAAAAAAGTAGCTAGAATTGTTTAGGAGAAATTTATATAACCCAAAAGTCTAAAATAGTAAGTCACACATAAAATGCAGTAACTTTTTCTCAAGAAAAATAACAAAAATGCAGTTATATGTTAAAAATAAAGTGATACTATATTATTATGTACAATTTTGGCTATTTTAGAAAAAATTAAGTTGAAAACCTGGCAAAAGTTAAGAAAATTACACATTGAATAGATCCTGGGCCATTGTTCTGACCTGTGGGCCAAGGGTGGTACTAAAACTTGAGTCACAGGCCAGGTCAGGATCAGAAAGATTGAGTATTTCCATGAACTAAGATAAATGATGAGTAAAGTACTGCTCAGCATCTTCTGGACCATCTATTGGGGAAATGCTGGCTTTGCAGGGAAAAGGTAGAAGGATAATTATATAAATTAAAAGTATAATTTGGACAAGTTAGATGGGCTGGATTAAACAGCCAAACGGGACACATCTGCCCCCCCGGGCCTTAGTTTACCCAGGTCTGATATACATGTATTCAGCACAGAACTGATCTAAAATACAGTTATAATACAAAGAAATATCCAATCACTACCAGGTTACAACCAGCTGCTATTGAGCAAGCGGTCACATAAAAGTAATCAGAGTTTTTCCTCATCTGTGAACATGACACACTCTATTGACAATGTCTGTATTTAATTATGCGTCACCTATTGTGTTTAACTTTCAGGGTCATGGAGGCTGAAGCCAATTGTGTCTGACATTCAGTGAGAGACAGGAGAGACCAGGGACAGGTCATCACTTCCACCCCAATTATTTTTCCCATTTCTCCTTCCAATCTCCTTTAATGGGGTCGTTAAAAACAAACTACTGAGTAAACTGTGCTAATGAAGATGTGAGCATATAAAGACCATGGTCTTAGAACATTCGAAGAAAAACACACGTACCTTTCTATTGCTGTCGTAGCTGGAGTCAGCCCCCAAAACACTGCTGACCTCCACATAGGGGAACCTCTTCTCAAGAACCTTCACGACATCACCAACACTCAACTTTGCTCCGGTAGCCACCCGATTAAACATCTTAAAAAAGAAAAGAAAGGGAGAAGAAGTGGTTTATAAAATTAGCCATGACTGAAAAGAGTTGACAAACCTTAATGATTATTACACATGGCTTTAGCAATGTTGTCAAGTTTGATGTGTACGGACTTGAACCTGACAACTTCCTTAATCATAGGTTAACACAGGGGTCTCGCGGCCCAGGCCATTTGTGGTCCATGGAACGATATTTTGTGGTCCTCACCTTGATGTGAAAGTTGAATTTATAGTAATATTTTATAGATTTCTTCTCCACACTTCATGGTAAATCCAAACTCAAATAAGTTGATGGCCACCACCCACACCATCACTTCACCAATGGGCCACGTCAGCTTTCAGTGTTAAAAAAAATCAATTTCCCATAGATTCTGTGTAATACAGCACTGAACCAGAAGGAGGCTGTGGATCAGGGTTTTGAGAACTATAAGATTCACCATAAAATGTGGAAAAAAAATCTATAAAATATTATTATAAATTCAACTTTCACATCAAGGTGGGGGCCACAAAATATTGTTCCATGGCCACAAATGGCCCACAGGCCGCGTGTTTGAGACCCCTGAATTAGCATAGTAGAAATACTACACAACAAAGAAGAACCATCATAATCAAAAACAGAGAAACCAACACTGTAAATAAACTTAATCCAAAAGAAAGACAATAAGAACAAATATATGAAACTGTCAGAAATGGTAGACATAACAAAACAAAATACATTAGAACAATCAGGACAGAAATATAGATAAGACAACATAAAGTGACCTAAATAACAACTCTTCATCAAAGTACCACTGTCTGTCAACTTACCGAAATGACAGCTTCAAAAGCGCTTTGACTGTTCACTTCATCACTGATGTAGTTGTAGGCCCGCACCAGGGCCACACCTGGGTCCTGCATCCCGTCTACGTCATCATCATCAGACACCACAAACACCAATCCAATCCTGAAACACAGGCAGAGGAAGTAAGCTGTGAAAATAACCCTGGAAATCTAATCTGTATGGTGTGTGGGTTAGAGCAGAGGTGGAGAAGGTGGAGGAGTTTAGATACTGAGGGTCAACTGTTCAGAGCAGTGGAGACTGTGGAAGAGAGGAGAAGAATAGAGTGGAGTCAGGATGGAACAGCTGGAGAAAAGAGTCAGGAGTGATCTGTGATAGAAGA
>JAFBJS010003168.1:0-17652 GCA_016785265.1 Paraplagusia blochii | reverse complement strand
CCTCTGAACATGTCCAAACCATCTCAATCTGTCTCCTCTAGCTTTTTCTCCAAACCTTCCTGTTTGTGTTGTCCCTCTAATCACCTCCTCCCTGATCCTGTCCATCCTTGTCTCTCCTAAAGAGAATCTCAGCATCTTTAATTCCTCCACCTCCGTCTCCCGTCTTTTGCCTATTCCTAGTGTCTCTAAACCATACATCACGGCTGGTCTCACCACTGTCCTCTAAACGCTCAAGAGATCAACATACCTTCTGATTTTCACCAATTTCTTTCCGTATCTCTGAGTTGACCACTGTTTTTGTGATAGATCTGTAAGGAAGGAAAACACAAGATCACATTTGTGCAGGATACGTCCACTTCTTTCAATGTGTCAGTGATCATTGGGTCTGTAGTTTTTACCTGGCTTTTGTGGGAAAGTTCTGACTGAGGTCTTTCATTACGTTGAGGGCATCTACAGCGGGAGCAGCAAGAATGCGAGCTGCTGTCTGGAAACTCAAATCTGTTTGCAAAGATTAGGAGGGAGAGAGCAATGAAAACCAGCACCTGTTTCTGCAGGAAATATAGTTTATAGTAATATAATTAAACATACAGTGGATTTTCATCATGACATAAACTAAAAGCATTTTCTTAATAAATCTAATACTCTCAAAAATGTTAACACTTGGCTAAATATTACAGCCTGAGCTGACGGAGAACTTAATTTTGTTATAGGTCATAAACTTAATTACAGGACAAATTAAAGTTCTGCCTCTTAGTGTGATGATAAGACAGGCGTCTCGCACGGAGATTAGCATTCACGGCACAGAGAAGGGATATGAACGTCTGCACCGAACATCACAAGACACAGACATGGACGGTTATATAAAGTAGTCCTTCGATGAACACATCAACTGTGTACTCTGTTTCTGCTCGTTGCCATCAGGACATTCGTCCTCTTTCAGACATGCAAAATCTACCCTCTAGCCTGCTTTTTAAAATGGCTTAAAATATTATCAGCTAAGGCAATTAATTTAATGAGCAAGTGATTCATGTTAACAAGCTTGTTTTAGCATGAAAAGCATTAATTTAATTTATATTGAAGTACCAGAGATCCCTTAAAGCAGGGTTATTAATTGGAAGCAGAATATTATTTGATATTATTAGTGCAGAACCAAGATTTCATCAGGAAATGTGTTGACGAGGCAGGACGAAGATAGAACATGGAGCAAACAAGGGCAAATATTTTTAATGTCAAATCTTAATTTGACTAACAGGGCTTTAAAGTGGCTCAGACTTCAAGGAGAATAAGATTTGACCAGATCTAAGAGAGGTGTCTCAATATAGTCCTCATCAAAAATGGTAAAAATAAAGAGCCATGGAGCATACGGAAAACATTTATAAATTACACAGTTAATTATTACACTGAGGTTCTTTTTAGGGACATTTTCCATAATGTGTCAAACCTAAGGTCTGCAGGCCAAATTTGGACCTCTTAAGATGTCTTAAGGTGCAGGACAAACGTGTACTGGAGAGATTACATGCAATGGTCCAAGACAGGCATGGGGAAACTAAGGCCCGGGGGCCGGATGTGGCCCACCAAAATTTAATTATTATTCATATTATCATTATACTACTGCCTTTACCCGCGCAATAATGAGTTTCCCCAGTAGGGGATGTCATAAAAGATATTAGAAATGCAGCATTTTAGGTTTTATACATGGCTTTTTCATGCCATTCATCCTAAGTGAAACAAATCATCCATCTTTCTGCTCTGGACTCGGCCCCCGCGTCCAATTTTAGGACCAACTGCGGCACAAGAGTCAAAAAGTTTGCCCACGTCTGGTGTAAGAACCACCTACAATGCTGAGACCATTCTGTAATTGGACTGTTGAGGACTGAATATCTCGGTGGTTTGGCTGCAGTGATAGGTCTTACTTATTTGCAATTGGTTTATTTAGGCTTGAGAAAACAAAGTTGCAACAAAGTTGAAACAATAAAAAAAAATCTGCAGAATTATTATAGACTGTCGGTTATTATCATTTGGGGGTGAATTGGTAAAAATGTCATATTTGGGCTTCAATGATACAGTGTGTCACAGACAATGAAAAAAAATATGCTAGACAGAAACAATTCCGTTTTTGTAAAATTTCCCCATCCCTGTTTATAAGATGTTAGGTACATGTAGAGGACAGAGCAGCTACTGGGTCTGAGTTGTGTAAGGATTAATTTGCTTAATTTCAATGCAAGCAACTTCTTTGTAATGGTGTTGTAGCCCGTGTAATTATTAGGCCCTGGAGGTTCTCACTGTCTTTATAAACAGACTGAGATAATGAGCCCCAGCAGGGAAGAAGATAAAGACAGACGCCCACATGACAGTCTGACAGATGAGCTCAGCTGAAACTCTCACTTCCACTTACATCCTTTATTTTACGCACTCAGAGTAACCCCACACCCCTGGTGATGTTCTGAACACACTGCTGGCAATAAAGGACATTTGATGATGACAGGTATGAGGACAAAATAAAAAAAAGAAAAAAACATTCTGCAACCGCTCAGGTTCTACACTTCCATCCAACATGAATTCATGTTTAGATAATATTGAGACAATAAAGTGCTGCGTAAATTCAGAAACTAATACTAGGTAGGAGTGAGGTGAGTCAAACAGATGGAAACCAGACACAATTAAGTCTGAGATCCATCAGATGGTGAAAGAACAATCAATGATGCTTCAATGAAAAATGCTCTGACTCGTGACTCAGACATATAAAAAAAAAACCACTGATCGATCCTAGTCATTGATCACAGAACTTAATTCAGCCATGAATGTATTGATGGAAAGATCCAGTGTTTTACAGGGAAAAAAAAGCAAACATGAAATTATTCTGCTTGAGAAATCAATGTTAAGCAGGATCAGGCAAGAAAAGACTGAAGTCTCTCACCAGAATCACCTCAGGTGACTGAAGCACAGACACTGTAGGTGAGAGTCAACACTCACAATTGTCCTCTATATCCTCAACTCCAACTACCTCCATGTCCTCCCTCACTGCATCCATCAATCTCCTCTTTGTCTCCTACCTGGTAGCTACATCTCTTGGATTATTCTTCTTCCAATGTATCCACTGTCCCCCCTCTGAACATGTCCATCCTAATCTGTCTTCTCTAGCTTTTTCTCCAAACCTTCCTCTCTGTGTTGTCCCCCTGATTACCTTGTTCCTGATCCTGTCCATCCTTGTCTCTCCTAAAGAGCATCTTTAACTCCTCCACCTCCGTCTCTGTCTCCTGTCTTCTGCCTATTCCTAGTGTCTCTAGTCCATCCATCATGGCTGGTCTCACAACTGTCCTGTAAACCTTTCCCTTCACCTTAGCTGAGTCTCTTCTATCACAGATCACAACTGTCATTTTTCTCCAGCTGTTCCATCCTGACTGTCCTCTATTCTACATGTGTAGTTTCTTTTCCCCTGATAGTGTAAATATTATTAATTGTTAATAGAATCTCAAAAAAGGCAAACAAATTCTTAAACTCAATAAATAGATAAAAACCCTCTACCAACTCAAAGGGAATTAAATTAGTTTATCTTTATGGTCAGAAGAAAAAAAAAAGTTTCTGTAAAATGGTAAGCACAAAAAAAGTCTAAGTCCAGAAACCATCGATTACAGTAGAAGAACGAGGAGCTGGGATTTTATTTTTTTTTTTGCCTGAGATAATTATCTTCTGTAAGCTGTAGCTGCTACACTAATGGACCGTCCTGCTCAGTCCTCAGGGTATTTTTACCGAATCATAAAATCGATTCATGCAACATCCAGGTGACAGAAACAATGTCTGCAGGTGTTAACTGTAAAGTGAGGATGTCTCGCTGGAGGAAATCATGGCCGGGTATTTTTTACAGGAGGAAACAAAGGTGTCAGGGGAAAAAAAATAAATAAATATATAGAATTAAATCTGAACAGTGGCTCACCCTGCATTTGCCAGACTTTGAGAGGAGCCATGTCATTGGTGCTTTCAACCAAGTGCTTCCTCAACTCTTTCAGCTGTTCCTTCAGTTCTGGGTAAATTGTCCTGTAGAAGAAAAAAAAAAAACACAGTGCGTGTTTGTTGAAAGGCTTTAACTAATTGCTTGAGTTGCATTTATCTAATTGAGAGAGAGCGGACTGGTCTAAAGAAAGATGGATGTTAAGTAAAGTTATCAGGGACAAAAAGGTTAGAGTCAGTCCAAGAGCAGGGGTGTCCAATTCAATGTCCCAGTGGGCCACAGTTAAAAACTGGCACGGGCCAAACTGAACGTTTATTGCGCCCCCTAGTGACCAGACCTCAAGCAACTGCCTGCCTGGCCCTTCTTCAAGTGTTGCCGCTGAATAAATATGATTTTCGGGAACATTGATTCTGGAAAATCAACACATCAGAAATTAAATCTGAAATAAAACCCTCATCAGTGGTATTTGTCTTCATCAGAGCCTTTCAATGTTTTTACAGACCAACAACAAAAACATGTCTGCGCTACAAGAAAGAACAGGCACTAATACTACAAAACCTGCCAAAATATAAGACCTTTGTACTGGCGGCCAAATATAATTACACTGAGGGCCAAATTTGGCCCCCGGGCCAGAATTTGACCGGGAAAGAACCTTGTACAGAAAATGACAGTAAACTAAGTCTTGGCTGCTGTGGGGGCGTGATACATTTTCTGGAGATAATCCAAGCTCTGGATTTTTATAATGTCCCTGACACTGATTGACTCACTTGAGTTTGCCAAAAAGGAATCCCTGGACCTCGTCCACTGGATCATTCTCTCCGATCACTGTAGCGTTCACCTCTGTGCCTGAAAATCAATTAACTGGTTATTCCCATCACTGGGACTTCACTGGGATTATCACACAACCATAGCTGCATATCTACAGACCAACTGTGTACTTGTGCGTACCTTGGACTTGCGTGTCGTCTTTAGCCTTGTACTCTTGACTTTTGATTGCCAGCTCCACTCCATATCCAGACAGATACACTTTGCGTTCATTAGAATTCTGGAAGCAAAATTGAAACCAGAGTGGAAGAGTGTTTGGTATAAGTGAACCCTTCTTTCTGTCAAGTCTGTGGTGTGATCCACTCTGACAGATGTATTCAGTGAGGAATTAAAATATGAGCTACTGCACTCAGACGACATGGACAGACAAGACAGCTGTCCACTTCATGACAACATGTGCCAGTGTTTCCAATACAAAATAAGGACATTAGTAGAAGTAGTTGGATTAGGACCTTGAATTATGACTCACACGGGGGGGACACAGCTGAGTAAATATGTTTATCAAATGAAGCCACAACATGTGGCCTGTCTAGGAAAGTATTTAAAAAAATACTTAAGAAAATGCGTTCCCTGCAGTTCATAATATCTTTGGGAATCGCCTGCCTCCAGACTAAGATTAGGATGAAATTTATTTTTTTGTCAATGTGACAACAAAATGTCACATCTGCATTAAACCCATCACTAAAGTGAACAGTGGGCAGCTTTGAGCACCAGGGAAACTGTATCTGGGGACGATGCCATGCTCAGGTCACCTCAGCGGTAACTTGGCAGTAAGATTCGAACCAGGGGCCTTGCAGACCCAAGTCCACTGCCTTAACCACTAGGCCACCAACTGCCCAGACACCACCGACCGTGTCCGAGGATGGACACCAGACAGTATTCTATTCATTGGACTTTTCCCTAAAGGATGGGACGAGTCCATTGTGGAAATATACAGAATAGAGAGTTTAACAGCAGATATCAACTACAAGTGAGACTTATTTGTTTCACGATGGAAGCTGTGGACAGGATATATAAGACCACTCTGTGGTCACTATTTTAGTTAGCATGCAGTATGTAGCAGTGACCAGACCTCGCTTCCTGAAGGTAAATGTCTTTTTTCCTGGTTTTGCTATGTTTCTGTTGTGTTTTAGTTGTGTATATTTTGATTTTTTTTAATACTTTGTCCCTTTTTTAGTATTGGAAAATCATAATGAACACAAAAATGTGTAACAATAGAAGTACAGTGGTACCTCAGCCTTCGAATGCCTCAGCCCTTGACCAAAATTTTCAAGAAAAATGTGCCTCCACTTTCGACTGAATTTCAGCTTTCGACCGGCCCGAGTCAAGCTGAGCGGGCATTCGGGCAGTGGAATAATTGCTGCATATCTTTATTAAGGAAAAAGATTTGGAGCTGGAACTGGTCTCTATCGTGTGACTAGACATGGAGAGGCAGCTGGTTCAGACCAAAAGGCTGCCGATAAATATATAATCGAGTTCGCCCAGTGCATAGAGGCTCTTTATAAATTCCGATGAGAGCGGCCTTTATTTGGAAAAAATAATAATGAATATACATCTTCATATTTAGGACTAAATTGTTAGATACACATTTTATTGAAAAAAGTGGACTTTTCATATGGGCCAGAACAGATTAATGAGTTTAACATTATTTCTTATGGGAAAAATTATTTCAGACCTCGACCACCAACCTGGAACAGATTATGTTCGAAAGCTGAGGCACCACTGTACTGTATATGGTAATTGCTGTATATGCAACTGAATGTCAATGATAAAGTAAATAGAAAATATACATATATTTCCCAGCTATTTTGTACTATGAACCCATCACTTACTGCCAGATAATGCCGGAGAACGTAGATCAGCACTCCTTCTCTGGCTTTGGTGGCTATAACTTCATGAAGTTCCCTGAAGTCTGGTTTTCCAAACTCAGCATAAAGGATGACAACTGGAGCATCTGGATTTGATCCTGAGTATTTGTGGTCTCCTTTGAAAAGATAGGGCTTTGGGCTGAAACAAGGGAGAAAATGAGAGTGTTGTGAAATGAAAAATGAAAATTTCACTGGTTTATTACAATTAGAAATATGTAAGCAGTGTTTTTTTTTTTACTAGTATTATTATAATTTCAAAGTAATAACAACTGTGTTTGTATTTTTATGGAGTTATTCTGGAAAGTTAGTCTGTCCAACACTGGGACAAAATAACTTTATTGTTGACATTAAATGCTGCACAAAGACTGTTTCACACAAAATGGTAAAAAATGTGGCATTTTTCTATAACTTATATTGAAGTAGAGTATTATTGTTGTACACAGTTATTCATAGAATGATTTTAGTCTGGCATCACAATAATTTGTGGGAAATTATTATTGCACCTGCATACATCGGAGTTTGGGCAAAATTGGATATCGGTTAATATTGGACATACCTAGTTATAACACATATATATTATGATCAAAAAATAAAGTGTCTCCAGAAATGTATAATGTCAAAATGGCATCACAATGCAAAAAAAGTCTGGGACCATTGACGTATATAATTACCGTTCCGTCGCTGTTTTCAGCAGAGCATCCAACCTATCAGCATCACACGTCTTCTCTCCGTGCACACTGAAAAAGGCCGAGCAGCCAGATGGAGGAGGCTCATTGGAGGCTATCTAAAAATATGAAGCAGAGTGGGATCAGCCAGCACACACAAATGTGTATCCAGGAATATAATTCCACCATATAAATATAGATATGTGCTTCGAATTCTCATGTACCTGCTGGAAAGAGTGAACGGTGGCAGAGTACGTTCTGAGGGACAGGGCGAACTTCAGCATGTTCAACTGGACAGAGCTGAGCAGAGCGCTGGCCTTCTTCACTATCAGTTCGTAGTAGGCCTGGTCTGTGCCTGTATGAGGACAATGTTACGTGGACAAACTGTTAACACACTGAGTCATTATCAGTACATGGGGAAAATGAACTAAGCAGTAATGCACATCTCAGTTATGCTACTGTTTGCAAAAGTGTTTGACCAAAACAACTGACTCTACAGCTGCTGCCAAAAAGCTGGCGCACGCATCATAAAATCAGCTGTGGACAGCACACAAAACTGGTGAGAATGGAGCAGCATTACTTTACCATCATGCTCTCCTTCTATGTTTTGATTGCTCTCAACAAAGTCCCAGAACTTCTCCTGGCTCTCCTCTGCCAGGAACTCACTGAGGAAGAAGAAGACCGAGGCGACACTTTAATTGGTCAAATAGAAAAAGCAACATATATATGACATACCTTTCAGGTATGTTATATCATAAAAGAAACATTTGGAGAAGTATCTATGTTTAATAACAAACAAATGCATTAAATACTGAAAAGTGGAGAGGCACAGATGCAGTTGACAAACTTGCTGAACCACTAAATAATGAGAGATGGGTTGAAACCTGCTGTTACCAACTTCACAAATACTTGAATGAAATGCGAACATAATGAAGCTGCTCTTGTATTTTTTTAGAGCAGTGCACGGTTACAGAATTATACCTGGCCTCCAGTAGCAGAGGGGTATCGGCCCATTTAGTAGTTAGGGTGGTGGTGACAGCTTTAGAGTCTGCACCCGCCGATGAAGCGCTGACCAGGGAGAACAGCAGGACCCACAGAAGCCACATTCTCTCGCCTATGTCTGGAGAAAAAAAATAGGTGAGAATGAAGAAATCAAGAAAGGTGACATAGAGACACAAATGCAAGTCTGACTTACTATCAATAATGGAGTATTATTGCTATATGTTATATGTCTGTGTAGGTCAGACATGTCCAAACTGTTCCACAAAGGGCCGGTGTGGCTGCAGGTTTTTGTTCCAACCAGGCAGCAGCACACCTGAGTTGACAGGTTTAATCAACTGATCATAGTCATCAGACAGATGATTGGTCAAGCTGTGTGCTCTTGCTTGGTTGGAACAAAAACCAGCAGCCACACCGGCCCTTTGTGGAACAGTTTGGACACCCCTGGTGTAGGTCCTCAGTCATCCAGGTAATTCAATCCAAAATTAGAGACGTGATGGATGAGAGGTGAAACGTCTTCAAGAAACCTACTATGTCCAGTTGCTCTCAAAGTAACTAATTTTGGATATATGTTATATGACATTATATGTTTCCATAAAACCATTATACATAGTTTTCTTAAATAATTTTACAGCGATATGCAAGTAAATGTCACCCATTGCCACGTATAAAACAATATTATATAATTTTATATAAGAAGGAGATTCAAATCGACATTTGTGGTCAAGACTGGACCTAAGTGTCACCCAATCGGACAGAAATTGATAGTTTTACATCATAAACAGTCTGAGCCACTCGCAGCCTACAATGTATTAGACAGTTTTTTTTTTTTTTTCAAGAACTCTATTAATCCCTCCGGATTTTCCTTCAGGGAATTATGCCTCTGTATTTAACCCACCACCGTAGTGAGCAGGGGGCAGCCAACTGAGCCAGCACCCTGGGAGCAGTGTGTGGGGACGATACCATGCTCAGGACACCTCAGCAGTGACTTGGCGGTTGGGGTCTCAGACATTGGACCATTATGGAAATATCATGATCATAAACATGAGAAATATAACTGTCACTTTTTGGAGGCCGGCCAAGGAGAAGACAACACGACACTAAGCTAACATCCTGGAAGGTTAGAAATGTATTGTTCAGATTCCATTACAGCGATTACAGTGTTTGGTCACATTTAGCAGTAACATGACATCTGTCTTCTTCTTTTAGCATCATCACTGTCCTTCCTCTGGACATGTCCAAACCATCTCAATCTGTCTTCTCTAGCCTTTTCTCCAAACCTTCCTGTCTGTGTTGTCCCTCTAATCACCTCATTCCTCATCCTGTCCATCCTCGTCTCTCCTAAAGAGAATCTCAGCATCTTTAACTTCTCCACCTCCAGCTCTGCCCCCTGTCTTCTGTCTATTGCTAGTGTTTCTCATACATCACGGCTGGTCTCACAATGGCAACATGGGTAACATTGAAATTCTGGACACAAAAACACCTCACCAGGCCCTGCTACAAGTGAAAGAAAGTAAAAGGGACACACTATGGATTAATTTGGTCCTCCCGTCAACAGGATAGGGTAGGATTACTCAGTGGGGTTTTACTCAGTGACGTCAAAACTCAAAATTAGCAAGAATCGTTCAAAATTCTGTGTACTATTTAATTTTATTTGCCATTGTAAATACAATACACGTTTATTTTTACTTTAATTATAATAGTAATAATTATATTTTTTAATTTACTTAAATAAGTAAAGTTAATAAGTTTCTCTCGTCAATGATCGCCTTATATTTTTCACGGGTGTAAACAAACAGCTCCGCATTTCTGACCAATAGGAAACTTCAGCGTGGCTCCTCATCATCCGCACTCTTTCACTTCCAATTCTAGCAGAGCCGGACGGAGCTAAATGCAAACTTTACTTCTTATAAACCTTTAACCTCCCAGACTCTACGATGTCCTTCATATTTACACGCAAAGAGCTCGTCAATAGCCCTTAAAGAAATGAATGACAATACATTATAATGTATTTAGCCCTAAATTACAGTAGCTAACAAGCTAGAGCTAACTCCGGTTTTCAAGGCGGGAACAGCTTATTTTAACGTTTTTCGGTTTAACGTCGGCCTGCATGATTATTACAATCAGAATACGTCCTACCATGTCTGTTAGTGCTGTTGGTCTCAGGAATTTGATGTAGAAATAACGGGTTTTACTCACAGATGGAGCCGGCTCTGCAGCTTCCTACTTCCATAGTTCCGCTGGGAGTAGGAGGGTCCAGGCAGCATGTCAGGTGTCCACAGATACCGCCTGATCAAAATAACGCAAACTCTATTAACAGATGGAGTTTTAAAAGTATGATAATTTTTTCCGTATCGTATTTTGGATTTAATTACATCACACAAAATCTACCGCTAACTATAATTGAAAACGTATAAATATTTTTCTCTTTCGCAAAAGATACACGTAGCACGTAAAAAGCTATATATATATAAAAAAATAAAGCTAAATACAAATAGCTGGGCTTCTTTCACTTGTATTATTGAACATTTTTAAAGTCAGGACCATGTTAGAACACAGACAACATTTTAACAAAATACATCACAGCTTGAGAAATATTAATACACCACTTTTTATTCACAATCATATCAGTCTTCATTTTTTCTGTTGCCAGGTCTCAAGGACAGCAGTTTCCATAACTGCCAACCAAATCACACTTTATCATACTGTGAGCCATACTGGAAGTTATGTGGATCGTGACAATGATATGATTGGAGAACCTCAGTGGGAATGTATTTCCTTCTTTGGTATATTGTGTTAAAGACACAGAGACGACATAACATAAGAAAGGTTTAACTTATTTTTTTCAATCAATCAATCAATATATTAATTAATTAATTCATCTTTATCTTCTTCCTCTTCACAGGTCATCAGGTCACAATCCGTCTCCATGACTGCCACCCAAATCACACTGCACCATACTGTCAGCCTTTCTGTCGGTGGTGAAGTTACTGGAAGTTATGTTGGTCATGACAGTGCTATGATCACAGCACCACAGTTGCAACCTGGCAGCTGGTGGATTACTATCTGAAGCTTTGCGGACCGAAGTCCACTTCTTCAACCACTAGGCCATCACTGTTCTTAATTAACCAATCAATCAACCAATCAACTTATTGATTAATTAATAAATCCATCAATCACCAGTCAACCAATCAATCAATTGGCTTATTTATGAAGCACATTTCACCAAGAAAAGTTAATGTAATGTAATGTAATGTACAAAGTTGTGTACTTTGTACATGACAAAGTATTTCAACCCCCTGCTCTTATAGACCCTCGCAACAGCTACAGAAAAACTCCATAAAAAACACTTACAGGGAGCAAAAACGGGGATAAAGTTAAACTTAGGGTGAAAGAAAAGGATCCTCAGCCAGGAAGCAGAGGCAGGCTGTAGAAAAAAACAATTTGCATAAACAGTATTATTTACATTTAAATTGGCAAAAAAGAAAAGAGCCAATAGGGCTGGGAATTGAGAAACCAAGTGAGGAGAACTTTATTAGTGAGTGATCCACACCAGGGTCCCTCGACAACAGCAACCACAGGGAGACACTGCCCCAAGCACCAGACACAAAGATTTTTTTATCATATCCGATGATACATGAACAATTTAATAACTAAACATGCCAAGAAAATTTAATCTGAATGTACGTGCCTTTTTCAGGGGTTGCCACAACAAATCATACGTCCATAATTCCCTTTGTCTCATAAGCCTCTAGTATATACACGAATGACAATGAGATGATAAATAACACAAAACAAAACACATATTCAAAGTACCGTAATTTTAAAGCAGTCCCTCTGGGTGTTAGATATAATTTAGTTTAATGGAAAAAACTTAAAAAAGTGAAATCCATCTAATTTAGAAGCAGTCAAACAAGCCTCCCCTTGGGGAACATTTTACAGATCTTTACCTTAACCGTGTGCAACAGTCTCCAACTTCTCAAAAGCCTGTCCCTGCGGGGCAGGTTGGTGAAAATGTCCCTGATTCGCCTGTCTAATTGTTGCATGCTTTGGACAAAATGAAGTAAGAAAGAGATGAAAGGCACAGCGAGTGTGTCCCAGGGTTTGGAGACATGGCTTTTGAGTTTTCATTTACTCGCTCTGCAGCCTAAATTAAATTGGACAGCTGATCCTCCGGGGGGAGCAGTTCCAGGATTTGATTTAACATTGTATGAAAAGCAGCGACATTAATTATCCTGTTGGATTTGACCTTCACTATGATGTGCACGTGTGGACATCGACCAAGCCTGGACACACACACACACACACACACACACACACACACAACACAACCTTTCTAACATTGTGAGGACAGTAAATGGCACAATCTAAAATGTTGGTACTGGGATTGAACTCTAAACCCCAAAAGACATAAAAAAAAACAATGACTATGTCCTTCTTTGAATGACAACAACAAACTAATTTATGGTCACATGACTCACAAACTGATAACACGGGAAATAATCTGATTATATTTTATGTGAGACAATGATTAGACATTAACATTAAGCCCTGTGACATTTGTATGATTGTTATTAATTTTCATATTAATTTTGAAAAGGCGCTTTTTCTTTTACTAGGAAAATTTCTCTGTGGACACATCAAAACGAACCTTTATTCATGCTTTTTTTTTAAAATATATTCTTATTTATTTTTTTATTTATAGAGTAGAGTAGCTAATGTAGTTGGCTACCTTTACAGAAATTCACTATGTTTTCCTGAAAAGGGATGCTTGGAAGTTAGTATTGAGCGTTGGGTGTCAAACTTGTGGCCCGTGGGCCTTTTGTGGCCCTTGGAGAGATATTTTGTGGCCCCCACCTTGATGTGAAAGTTGAATGTTAGCGCGGTCCACAAGATTTATAGAAGGATTCTACGGCAAGTCAATAGTAGGATGTAGGATGGACTCAGTGGTAGACACTGTTGTGGTTGAATGTGAGTATTACAAGACTCATCTGAAGACAGTGGAAAACTGATTTTTTAATTTCCTTTTTTTTTATTCTTCCGTATTGAACATTAACTGCTAATGTTACCCTTTGGGGAAATGACATTGGGGGCAGTGGCCCTCAACAAAGATACGTTTGAGACCACTGTAAGTTTTGCTTTTACCTCAAGTTCAGCAGTTGTTAGCTCAAAATATTGTGATGGTTTAGCTATTTATATGTAGAATTTATGATTGTTTTTAATAAATTTGTTGCAAAAAGCTTCTAGATACATGTCAATTACTTCTCTTACAGCCAACACGTATCTGTTTAACTCAAAACATATTTATTCTAACTATGACCAAAGTCATGACCAAACCTACCTCTTAAAGGTGCTGCTAAAATGTCCTCACAGTGTCCAAAAAAACCCACAAATCCATCTCAGTCCCCTCAAGTGTAGCTCACAGCGTCTCTCACAGGCTGCCCACGAGGCCTGTTCATCTGTCAGGAAGGTGACATCTTCACATGAATTATGGGCGATGGTTGTCATCTTCTGCGGGGTCAGGTAAGAAATGTCGAGCAGGAGGCGAGAGCTCCCTCTCCTCTCACTATCACACGTCAGCTGTTTTAGAGGTTGAAAGCCTCGGCGGGCACCAAAACGACCTCAATTAAACCTCCATTAATATTAATACATTTTGTCATTTCACGTGAGTTGCCACTAATTATATGTGTCCCTGAGTGTATAATGGGGGTCAGCGGGTTCAGCCACATGAAGCTAATTCACCACTTTTACAGCCGCAGCACAATGGGCCGGCCAGAGCGCCAGTGTTAAGTACAGATGGCGTCGAGGGCAGACGAGAGAACGTCGGCTTTGTTAAAGGTTACACACACGTAGGAACCACAGAGACGGCTGTTCAGCATGGACTCACAAACTGGTTTTATTCACTTTTCATTCTGACCATAGGGAGTGTGTCGATGACTGTGACTCTACGTAGGGGAGACACGGGATGGACTGGAGGTGGACAGGCAGGCAGTGCTCTTCGGAATGGTGGGAGGACAAGACAATAGGTCAGTGGATGTGCAGGTGGGGAGGTTGTTAGTTTGGCAGAATGGTATGTGGGATGGTTGATAGTCCAACAGAGAGAGAAAGCATTGACAGTAGGCAGTAGAATAGGTCAGAGGTGTGTACCGAACTGTAGGAAGGTAGGAAGGTTGGCAGTAGTTAGATCAATGCTGTAGGTAGGGATGTTGGTAAAGAGAGACGTGACTGAGAGGTGGAGGTCTGTAGGTTAGACAGGAAGGAGTGTAGGTTAGGTAGGTGGTAAAATACACATCCCCATCAGGGCAATATTTCCTGTTGTTAACCAACAACCAGACTGAGGAACAGTGGTGTCACATCAACAACACAGTCTTCTTGAAGAGCTGGTTGTAAATGGAAGACAGTATAGATGTCCCCAGTGTTGGGCAAGTTACTTTAAAAAAGTAACTTATTACTTTACTAGTTACTGCTCTGAAAAAGTAACTAGTTACGTTACTAAATTATAAAAGTTACTAATAACTAGTTACTTTACTTTTAATCATAGATGTCAAACTCTGGCCCACGGGCCAAATCTGGCCCGCAGGGTAATTATTTATGGCCCGCGAGATAAAATCAAATGTGTACTAGTGTTGGCCCACCAGTATGTAGACCTTATATACTGTCAGATTTTGTTATGGTAATAATGCATATTCTTTGTTACAGCACATATATTTTGTTCTGTAAAGAAAGATTTACATTGAAAATGATCTGAAAAGACAACAAAGAGACAGAATAAGAAACAAATACCAATGATGTGTGAAGTGATTTTTCTAAAACAATTTCTCATGTGTTGATACTAATAAGCTTTGGCTGATCCAGATTCAATGGATCCACATCAATACCATGTCATATACGGAGAGAAGGGAAAATATGCATGTGTATAGTTCAGTGCTTCCCAATCTTTTTCTGTTACGGGCCTCCAGCAAGAAGGAAACAACAGCAAGAAAACCGCATTTGTCTATAAAATAGTTCTAGCTACACCTCTGTATAACATTGTATCCTTGTTAACATAAAGAAAACAAAAAGAAAGAGATATAGTTCAACTCATTGCGCACAATGGGCAATAAGAGCGCCACTGCCAACTACTGTGGATGTACAATTACACTTTATTGTAGTACGGTGGAAAAAAAGCATGTTCCCCAGGGTCACACGCGCCCCCACAGAGGGGCCCGCCCCACACTTTGAAAACCCCTGGTATATTTAATTTCTAATTACATATTGAATTTGGCCCTGGACTTCATGTCAGGAAAAACTCATAAAAAAAGTTTTGTGTTTTGTGTTTTGTACCAACTATCATAATGAAATGTAGTGGTTCAATAAAAACAAAATAGATGTTTAGACATTTTGACAGAAATCTTTATTGTAACCTCAACTTGCCACTTGTCTCACACACCACTGTACTTAGCAGTTGGCAGCTTTGGGCGCCTGGAAAGCAGTAAAAAGGGACGGGGCCATGCTGAGTCCATCTTCGTTGTAACTTGGCAGCTGGTGGACTCAAAACCCTCTTGACCCAAGTCCACTCCGTAAACCACTAAACCACCACTGCCCCACAAATGAACCTTGTTAATATTTGGTTTGTTAGACCAATGTCTTGCCACTTGGCCACCAAGTCTGCTCCATCTTTGTTCAGTTAGTCCAGTGCTTCTTAAATAGTGGGGCGGCGCGGTGGGGAACATACTTTTTTTCCGCTGTACTGCAATAAAATGTAATTGCACATCCATTCCAGTAGCTGGCAGACACTCAGTGAATTCTGGCTGAGTGTAGAGAGGCAGTATCCACTGTAAGGGCAGAGGCCTATGGACATTCTGCTTCCTTTTGCAACATCCTACCTTTGTGAGACTAACTTCTCTGCTGTTGCTGCACTGAAGACCAAGTGCAGGTCCCAGCTGAACAATGAGCAGGAGCTGAGAGTTGCATTGTCATGCTTTGAACCTCGCTTTGAGAAACAGTGCGCTGCAAACCATGCTCATTGTAGCCATTAATCTTGGCTTCCTTCCATTTTGATATAAAAAAACAGCACAATTTGTTTTATTCATTTTTGTTTTGTAGGTTAAATTGTTTCATATATTGTGCTCCTGAGTTTATGTTGCTGAAGTCAATTTGAATTTGTTATTATTTATTGATTTAGTTTCATTTTATTTTCAGCAGCAAATGGTGCAATAAGTCTGTCAAAAATGTTTACAGCTTAAACAAGGACATTATTATTTTTTGAATTTCAGGCAAATTGATGAACTTAAAATCATTTCTTTTACAGACTAATAAACAATGTTAATAAGGTTATTCTTGAAAGTTGAACTATATCTCTTTCTTTTTGTTTTCTTTATGTTAACAAGGATATGATGTTATGCGGAGGTGTAGCTAGAACTATTTTATAGACAAATGCTGTTATTTATAGTTGCGGCGGAGAGTGGGTGGTGGTGGGGGACATATATGTATATACAGTATGTATATATATATACATACATATATACATGTATATTTATATATACATATATGTATGTATATATTGCAGGTGTTTGGTATTATGAATCAATATGTCATCAGAAATGTAATCCAGTAGTTGAGTATGTTTGCAGGTTAACATTTGGTCAGCATCTAGACCAGGGGTCCTCAATAGGTAGATCAGGACTTACCAGTAGATCTCCAAAGGAGTGATGGTAGATCCTGAGCAAAAACTGAAAAAACATGAAAAAAAAAATAAAAGTAATAAAAACTAGAGATGTAATTCTATTTCAAGATGTAATCACTGGGCTAAAGTGAGAATCATATAGATATTGAGATATTATCCAGTTTATATTGGTATATATATTTAGAGTTTTCAATCTAGGTAGATCACTTCAGCCTGATCATTTGAAAAGTAGCTCACGAGACCAAAAAGTGTGGACAACCCTGGTGTGGACACAAAAGTGAAGATGGATGGATGGAAGGACGGATGGACGGACAGATAGATAGAATAAAAATACAAAAAGAAACAATATACGTAAATATACGTACATACTGTATATACATAGACAGACAGAAGATGGACAGATAGACTGACAGAACGATGGATGGATGGATGGATGGATGGATGGATGGATGGATGGAGAGAGGGAGGGAGGAAAGAAGGGAGGGAGGGATCGATGGATGGATGGATAGATAGATAGATGGATGGATGGATGGATGGATGGATGGATGGATGGATGGAGGGAGGGAGGGACGAAGGGAGGGAGGGAGGAAAGAAGGGAGGGAGGGATCGATGGATGGATAGATAGATAGATAGATAGATAGATGCGCCAAGGGGGAATGGCAAAATGGAACATTTTCATGC